>JANDJZ010001369.1:0-19771 GCA_027943245.1 Acanthamoeba sp. SK_2022b | reverse complement strand
CGAGGACAAGCGCAACGTGCTGCGCGCCTACGGCGCCGAGGTCGTCGTCTGCCCCACGGCCGTCCCGCCCGAGCACCCCGACTCCTACTACTCGGTCTCCGACCGCCTCGTCCGCGAGGTCGAGGGCGCCTGGAAGCCCGACCAGTACTCCAACCCGGCCGGTCCGCGAAGCCACTACGAGACCACCGGCCCGGAGATCTGGGCCGACACCGACGGCAAGGTCACGCACTTCGTGGCCGGCGTCGGCACCGGCGGCACCATCACCGGAGTCGGCCGCTACCTCAAGGAGGTCTCCGACGGTCGCGTGAAGATCATCGGCGCCGACCCGATCGGCTCGGTCTACTCCGGCGGCACCGGCCGTCCGTACCTGGTCGAGGGCGTCGGCGAGGACTTCTGGCCCAGCGCCTACGACCCGACGGTCACCGACGAGATCATCGCGGTCAGCGACGCCGACTCCTTCGAGATGACCCGCCGCCTCGCCCGCGAGGAGGGCCTGCTCGTCGGCGGCTCGTGCGGCATGGCCGTCGTGGCCGCGCTCGAGGTCGCCCGGCGCGAGCCGGACGCCGTCATCGTGGTGCTGCTGCCCGACGGCGGCCGCGGCTACATGGGCAAGATCTTCAACGACGACTGGATGGCGTCCTACGGGTTCCTGAGCTCCTCGCTCGACGGCCGCACCGACGAGCCGACGGTCGGCGACATCCTGCGCAAGAAGAGCGGCGACATGCCGGCGCTCGTGCACACGCACCCGTCCGAGACGGTGCGCGACGCGATCGAGATCCTGCGCGAGTACGGCGTCTCGCAGATGCCGGTCGTCGGCGCCGAGCCGCCGGTCGTCATCGGCGAGGTCGCGGGCAGCGTCAACGAGAGCGACCTGCTGAGCGCCGTCTTCGAGGGACGTGCCGCCCTGACCGACGCGGTCGTCGACCACATGGGTCCGCGCCTGCCGCTCATCGGCACCGGCGAGGACCTCACCGCCGCCATGAAGGCGCTCAGCGAGAGCGACGCCCTCATGGTCGTCGACGAGGGCCGCCCGGTCGGCGTCCTCACCCGCCACGACCTGCTGGGAGTCCACGTATGACCGATCAGCGCGACCACGGATTCAGCACCCGGGCCGTCCACGCCGGCTGGGACCCCGATCCCGTCACCGGCGCGGTGAACACCCCGATCTACGCGTCGTCGACCTTCGCCCAGGACGGCGTCGGCGGCATGCGGTCGGGCTTCGAGTACGCCCGTACCGGCAACCCCACGCGCCGCTCGCTCGAGGCGAACCTCGCCGCGCTGGAGAACGGCACGTACGGACGTGCCTTCAGCTCCGGCATGGCCGCCACCGACTGCGCGCTGCGCACGATCCTGCGCCCGGGCGACCACCTGGTCATCCCGAACGACGCGTACGGCGGAACCTTCCGGCTCATCGACAAGGTCTTCACCCACTGGGGCATCAGCTACACGCCCGCCGCGGTGAACGACCTCGACGCGATCCGCGAGGCCATCCGGCCCGAGACGAAGCTCGTCTGGATGGAGACGCCGACCAACCCGCTGCTCAACGTCGGCGACATCGCCGCCGCCGCCGAGCTGGCGCACACGTCCGGCGCGAAGCTGCTCGTCGACAACACGTTCGCCTCGCCCTACCTGCAGCAGCCGCTGTCGCTGGGCGCGGACGTCGTCCTGCACTCGACCACCAAGTACGTGGGCGGTCACTCCGACGTCGTCGGCGGCGCGCTGGTCACCGACGACGAGGAGCTCGACCTCGGCTTCGGCTTCCTGCAGAACGGCGCGGGCGGCGTCCCGGACCCGTTCGGTGCCTACCTGACGATGCGCGGCGCCAAGACGCTTGCGCTGCGCATGGAGCAGCACTGCACGAGCGCCGAGGCGATCGTCGACATGCTGGTCGGCCACCCCGCCGTCGCCAAGGTGCTGTACCCCGGCCTGCCCGACCACCCCGGCCACGACACCGCCGCCAAGCAGATGCGCCGCTTCGGCGGCATGATCTCGCTGCGCCTGGCCGGCGGACGTCAGTCCGCGCTGGACCTGTGCGCCCGCACCGAGGTGTTCACGCTCGCCGAGAGCCTCGGTGGCGTCGAGTCGCTCATCGAGCACCCGGGCGCGATGACCCACGCGTCCACGGCCGGCTCGCTGCTCGAGGTGCCGGACGACCTGGTGCGCCTGTCGGTCGGCATCGAGGACACCGCCGACCTGCTCGCCGACCTGGAGCAGGCGCTGTCCTGACGTCGTCGCAGCAACGCGAAGGGGCCCCGGCGAGAACGCCGGGGCCCCTTGCTGTTGCGGGTTCAGCAGGTCACTCGACGACGCCCGTGACGTAGTCGATGTTCTTGAACGTGTTGTCCGCGGCGTACTCGAAGATGCCGATGGTGGCCTTCGACGGGCTGCCGGAGTCGTTCAGGTCGACCGGGCCGGAGACACCGTCGTAGTCGATGTCCTTGCCCTCCTTGAGGAGCGCGACGCAGTCCTTGAACGTCGTGCACTTCTCACCCTTGGCCGAGATCTCGACCAGCTTGCTGGCGATCGACTCGCCCGAGTCGTCCTTCGCGGCCTCGGCGGCCAGGGCCGACATGATGGTCGCGTCGTAGGACTCCGGGCCGTACGTGAAGTCCGACAGCTTCGGGTCGATCTGCAGCATGCGCTGCTTGAAGTCGTCCTTCAGCTCGGCGCCCGGGTAGGTCGCCTTGACGCCCTGCAGGGTGCCCTTCGGGAAGTCCTTGCTGTAGTCCGCCGTGTTGCCGTCGACGAAGTACGTGGGGACCTGCTTCGGGCCGATGCCGGCCTGCTCCAGACCCGGGATGATCTTGGTGGTCTCGTTGAAGGCGATGACGATGATGGCGTCGGCGCCCGAGTCCTTGATCTTCTGGATCTCGGAGGTGTACGACGTGGCGTCCACGGCGTAGAGGACGGTCTCGGCGACCTTGCCGCCCTGCTCCTCGATCGTCTTCTTGGTGTTCTCGGCCAGCGCCTCGCCGTAGGCCTCCTGGCGGGCCATGATCGCGACGTTCTTCGCACCGTCCTGGAGCACGAGGTTGCCGAGCACCGCACCCTGGAGGACGTCCGACGGGGCCGTGCGGAAGTACAGGCCCTTGTCGTCGTACTCGTCGAACGCGGTCGACGTGTTGGCCGGCGAGAACTGCACGACACCGGCGCCGACGATCTTGTCGATGACCGAGAGGGAGACGCTCGAGGACGCGGCGCCGACGATGACGTCGGACTTCGCGGCGAGCAGCTTGTCGACCGAGCCGGGGGCGATCTTCGGGGTGCCGTCACCGGAGTCGGCGCGGGTGGACTTGACCGGCTTGCCGAGCACGCCACCGGCGTCGTTGATGTCCTTGACGGCCAGGTCGACACCGGCGAACTCCGGCGGGCCGAGGAAGGCGAGGTCGCCGGTCGACGGCAGCAGGGTGCCGACGGTCAGCGTGCCGTCGCCCTTGGCAGCAGGAGCGCTCGACGACTTGTCGTCCGACGACGTGTCGTCGTCGCCGCCACCGCACGCCGTGAGCACGAGGGCGCTCGCGGCAGCGACGGCGGCGAGACGAACGAGCTTGGTGCTGTTCTTCATCAATCCTCCGGGGATTTCAACGGGTGGTCGGCCCGGTCACGTCAGGGTCGTGACCTAGGTCGCGTTGCGAAGAAAATAGTCCTCGTTCGTGCCGAATGGGTTACGCACGACGAATTGATGGGTTTCGTAGCCAAGTTGTAATGCGTCCCCGCGAGGATGCGGACGGGCTCAGGAGGCGCCGAGGCCCGGGCCCTTCTCCACGACCTGCTCGGCCACCTCGCGGGCCGACATGCGCAGGTCCATCGCGGTCTTCTGGATCCAGCGGAAGGCCTCGGCCTCGCTGATGCCCAGCGCCTGCTGCAGCAGGGACTTGGCCCGCTCGACCGCCTTGCGCGCGGCGAGCTGCTCCTCGAGCGTGCCGACCTCGTCGGCGAGCTGGCGCAGCTCGGCGAACCGACTGCGGGCGACCTCGATGGCGGGCACGAGGTCGGACTTGGTGAACGGCTTGACCAGGTAGGCCATCGCGCCCGCCTCGCCGGCCCGCTCGACCAGGTCGCGCTGGCTGAACGCGGTCAGCATGACGACCGGGGCGATGCGGGCCTGGGCGATCTGCGAGGCGGCCGCGATGCCGTCGAGCTTGGGCATCTTGACGTCCATGACGACGAGGTCGGGGCGCAGCTCGTGGGCCAGCGCGACGGCTTGCTCGCCGTCCGCAGCCTGCCCGACGACGTCGTAGCCCTCCTCGGCGAGCATCTCGGAGAGGTCGAGCCGGATCAGCGCCTCGTCCTCGGCGATGAGCACGCGAGGGGCCGGTGTCGCGTCGGTCGTCGAGTCGTCCACGTGAGAAGGTTATCCGGCGCCCGCGACGCGTCGGGCGCCCGGCCGGGTTGGCGGAATGGTAGACGCGACGGTCTCAAAAACCGTTGTCCGAGAGGGCGTAGGGGTTCGAGTCCCCTACCCGGCACCGCGAGCACGACGACGGCACCGCCGCGCAGGTCCTCCGCGCGACGGTGCCGTCCGTGTCTCGCTCGCCGACGACCTACGCGGTCGTCACCGGCACGACGTCCGGCGCCCCCTTCCGCGCGGCGTCGGCGGTCTCGTCGTCGGGCATCCGCTGGCTCTCGCGCTCGGCCTCGACCCGGCTGCGGTAGTGCTCCACCTCGCGGGTGCGCTGCGCGTCGTCCCAGCCGAGCACGCCGGCCATGAGCTCGGCGACCTCCTCGCACGCCCCCAGCCCGCGGTCGAACTCCTCGATCGAGATGCGCGTGCGCCGGGTGAGCACGTCGTCCAGGTGCCGGGCCCCCTCGTGGCTGGTCGCGTAGACGACCTCGGCCCGCAGGTAGTCGTCCGCGCCGCCCAGCGGCTCGCCGAGCGAGGGGTCGGCCTCGATCAGCGCGAGCACCTCGTGGACGAGCGAGCCGTAGCGGTTGAGCAGGTGCTCGACCCGCACCTCGTGCAGCCCGCTGCTGCGGGCGAGCAGGTGACGGGTGTTCCACAGCGCCTCGTACCCCTCCGCGCCGAGCAGCGGGACGTCCTCGGTGACGCAGGCCGGGACCTTGCGGTCCAGCTGCGCCTCCAGCCCGTGCACCGCCTCGTCGATGGCGTCCTTGGCCATCACCCGGTACGTCGTGTACTTGCCGCCGGCCACGACGACCAGGCCCGGGGCGGGGTGACCCACGGCGTGCTCGCGCGACAGCTTCGACGTCGCCTCGGACTCGCCCTCGAGCAGCGGACGCAGGCCCGCGTAGACGCCCTGGACGTCGTCGCGGGTCAGCGGCGTCTCGAGCACCTCGTTGACGTGGTCCAGCAGGTAGTCGATGTCGCTCTCGCTCGCCGCCGGGTGGTCCTTGCTCAGCGACCAGGCCGTGTCGGTGGTGCCGATGATCCAGTGCCGGCCCCACGGGATGACGAACAGCACCGACTTCTCGGTGCGCAGGATCATCCCGGTCTCGCTGCGCAGCCGGTCGCGCGGCACGACGAGGTGGATGCCCTTGGACGCGCGCACGTGGAACAGCCCGCGCTCCCCCGCCATCTGCTGGGTGTCGTCGGTCCAGACGCCGGTGGCGTTGACCACCTGACGGGCCCGGACGGTGAGCTCGCGGCCGGTCTCCAGGTCGCGGACGTGCGCGCCGACGACCCGCTCACCCTCCTTGACCAGGTCCACGACGCGCGCACGGGTGGCGACGTGCGCCCCGTACGCGGCCGCGGTGCGGGCCAGGAACATCGTGTGGCGGGCGTCGTCGACCTGGGCGTCGTAGTAGCGCAGGGCGCCGACCAGCGCGTCCTTGCGCAGCGACGGCGCGAGCTTGCGCGCCCCGCGCCGGGTCAGGTGCCGGTGGATCGGCACGCTGGAGCCGTAGCCGGACGCCTTGCTCATCGCGTCGTACAGCGCGACGCCCGAGCCGACGTAGAACCGCTCCCAGCCGCGGTGGGTGAGCGGGTACAGGAACGGCACCTTCTTGACCAGGTGCGGCGCGAGCCGCTCCAGGTTGAGGCCGCGCTCCTTGAGCGCCTCGGCCACGAGCCGGAAGTCGAGCATCTCCAGGTACCGCAGCCCGCCGTGCATGAGCTTGCTGGAGCGGCTGGACGTGCCCGACGCGACGTCGCGCGCCTCGACGAGGCCGACGGTCAGGCCGCGGGTGACGGCGTCCAGCGCCGCTCCGGCGCCCACGACGCCGCCGCCGACGACCAGGACGTCGAGCACCTCGCTCTCCATCGCGTCGAGCGCGTCCTCACGGGCCTGCGGTGACAGGGCAACCGATCGCATGGTCGAACCTCCTCAGTCCACGTCCACCCAGTCGAGGGTGCGGGTCACGGCCTTCTTCCACTGGGCGTAACCCTCCTCGCGCCGGTCCTCGTCCCACGAGGGCTCCCAGCGCTTGGACTCGTTCCAGTTCTCGCGCAGCTCGTCGGTGTTGCCCCAGAACCCGACCGCCAAACCGGCGGCGTACGCCGCGCCGAGCGCGGTGGTCTCGGCCACGACCGGACGGCTGACCGGGACGCCGAGGACGTCGGACTGGATCTGCATGCACAGCTCGTTGGCGGTCACGCCGCCGTCGACCTTGAGCACCTCGAGCTCGACCCCGGAGTCCTTGGCCATGGCCTCGGCCACGTCGCGGCTCTGGTAGCAGATCGACTCCAGCGTGGCGCGGGCCAGGTGCGCGTTGGTGTTGTAGCGCGACAGGCCGACGATGGCGCCGCGGGCGTCCGAGCGCCAGTACGGGGCGAACAGGCCGGAGAAGGCCGGGACGAAGTAGACGCCGCCGTTGTCCTCGACCTGCTTGGCCAGGGACTCGGACTGCGCGGCGCCGGAGATGATGCCCAGCTGGTCGCGCAGCCACTGCACGGCCGAGCCGGTCACCGCGATCGAGCCCTCCAGCGCGTACACGCAGGGCTCGTCGCCGAACTTGTACGCCGGCGTCGTGAGCAGGCCGGACTTCGACCGGACGATCTCGGTGCCGGTGTTGAGCAGCATGAAGTTGCCGGTGCCGTAGGTGTTCTTCGCCTCGCCGGGCTCGAAGCACACCTGACCCACGGTCGCCGCCTGCTGGTCGCCGAGGATGCCGGTGATGGGGACCTCGCCGCCGAACGGGCCGGTCTCGAGCGTGTGGCCGTACGGCTCGGGCGAGGACGACGACCGGATCTCGGGCAGCATCGAGCGCGGGATGTCGAAGATGGCGAGCAGCTCGTCGTCCCAGTCGAGCGTCTCCAGGTCCATGAGCATCGTGCGGCTGGCGTTGGTGACGTCGGTGACGTGGACGCCGCCGCGCGGGCCGCCGGTGAGGTTCCAGACGAGCCACGAGTCGGTGGTGCCGAAGATGGCGTCGCCGGCCTCGGCCGCCTCGCGGACGCCGTCGACGTTCTCCAGGATCCACTTGATCTTGCCGCCGGCGAAGTAGGTCGCCGGCGGGAGCCCGGCCTTGTGCCGGATCGTGTCGCCGTGCCCCTCGCGCTCCAGCGCGGACGCGATGCGGTCGGTGCGCGTGTCCTGCCAGACGATCGCGTTGTAGTACGGACGTCCGGTTCGCTTGTTCCACACGACGGTCGTCTCGCGCTGGTTGGTGATGCCGAGGGCGGCCAGGTCGGACGCCTCCAGGCGCGCGCGGCGCAGGGCGGTCTGGACGACGGAGGTCGTGCGCTCCCAGATCTCCGTGGGGTCGTGCTCGACCCACCCGGCCTTCGGCATCACCTGCTCGTGCTCGAGCTGGTGGCGGGCCACCTCGTTGCCGCCGTGGTCGAAGATCATGAAGCGCGTGCTGGTGGTGCCCTGGTCGATCGAGCCGATGTAGTCAGCCATGTCGGTGCCTCTCGAGGGTCGCGGTGCGGGTCAGGTGTTGGTGTCGCCGACGGGGGCGTCGGCCTTGGGGAGGGCGTCCTCGTCGGGCAGGAACGCCTCGATGAAGTACTTGAACAGGGCGCCGCCGACGAGGCCGCCGATGACCGGCGCGACGATCGGCACCCAGAAGTAGAGCTGGTCGCCGTTCGCCGAGTAGAAGGCGTCGCCGTAGCCGGTGATCCACGACGCGAGGCGCGGGCCCAGGTCACGGGCGGGGTTGATCGCGTACCCGGCGTTCGAGCCGAAGGCCAGGCCGATCGCGACGACGGTGAGGCCGACGGTGACCGGGCCGAGGTTGGCCAGCGGGCCGTTGTTGGCCGCCGTGGTGAGCGCGAAGATGACGAAGACCAGGATGGCGGTGCCGACGATCTGGTCCAGGAACGCCGTGGCCATCGAGACGCCCTCGGCCGGCGAGGTCGAGAAGATGCCCTGCGTGGCCTTGGTGTGGCCGGCGTCGACCTTGGCGATCTGGTCGGCGTACGTGACGCGCACGATGAGCGCGGCGACGAAGGCGCCGGCCAGCTGGGCCAGCGAGTAGGGCGCGACCTTGCGCCACTCGAAGCCCTTGAAGGCGGCCAGCGCGACCGTCACGGCCGGGTTCAGGTGCGCCCCGCTGAGCCGGGCGGCGACGTAGACGCCGAGCGTCACGGCCAGGCCCCAGGCCCAGGCGATGGAGTTCCAGTCGCCCGCCCCGCCGTCGGCGCCGGTGCCGCCGCCGGTGATGACCTGGGCGACCACGCCCACGCCGAACAGGATCAGGATCATCGTGCCGAAGAACTCTGCGGACAGCTCCCCGACGAGTGGCTTGTGCTTCACACGTCCGTCCTCACTCGCGGCCGGCTCCGTTGCCGGCGTTGGTGCGAACCTAGGAAGCGGTGTGACGCCCGGCAACACGAGCCGTTCGACATCGTCGAACGCGGGTACGGTGGACACCGTGCCAGGCAACGTGCAGGCGGTGGAGCGGGCGGTCGCGGTGCTGCGGACGCTCGCGGCGGCCGGACGTCCGCTCGACCTCGCCGAGATCGCCGACGCGCTCGGCCTGCCGAAGACGACGGCGTTCGGCCTCGTGCGCACGCTGCGCGACGTGGGCGTCGTCGAGCAGCACGGTAGCGGCGGCTCGTACGCCCTGGGCGACGCGCTGGCCCGGCTCGGCCAGGCGGCCGTCGACCCGCACGACCTGCGCTCGATCGCCACCAACTGGGCCGACGCCCTGGCGGCCCGCTCCCGCCTGGAGGTGCTCGTCACGATGCCCGAGCCGGGCGGCGCCCGCGTGGTGCACCACGTGTTCCGTCCCGACGACAGCGCCCAGGTGCTGCGCATCGGCGACCTGCTGCCGCTGCACGCGTCCGCCTCCGGCAAGCTGCTGCTGGCGTTGGCCGTGCGCCCGCCCCGCCCGCCCGAGCTCGTGCGCTACACCGCGCGCACGATCACGCAGCGTCCGCGGCTGGAAGCCGTCCTGCGACGGGTCCGCGAGACCGGCTGGGCCGCGGAGTCCGGTGAGCTGCACCCCGACGAGGCCGGCGTCGCCGTCGCACTGCGCGGCTACGGCGGCGTGGTCGTCGGGGCGGTGTCGGTGCGCGGCCCGATCGAGCGGGTCACCGGGCGGGACGGACGCCCCTCCCCCGCGCTGCTCGAGCAGGTGCGCGCCACGGCCCACTCGATCTCGCGGGCGGTGGTGTCGTGACCTTCGTGGCTTCCGTCGACCAGGGCACCACGTCCACCCGGTGCATGCTGTTCGACCGCCAGGGACAGACCGTCTCCCTCGCCCAGCGCGAGCACCGCCAGCTGTTCCGGCGTCCGGGCTGGGCCGAGCACGACGCGCTGGAGATCTGGCGCAACGTGCAGCGCGTCGTGCCGGCCGCCCTCGCCCAGGCCGGCGCCGACGCCCGCGACGTCGCGGCGCTCGGCATCGCCAACCAGCGCGAGACCACCGTCGTGTGGGACCCCTCGACCGGACGTCCGCTGGCGCCGGCCATCACCTGGCAGGACACCCGGACGTCGGAGCTGGTCGACGACCTCGTCGCGGCCGGTCACGCCGACGCCGTGCGCCGCACCACGGGACTGCGGCCGGCCACGTACTTCGCCGGCCCGCGCCTGCGCTGGCTGCTCGACCACGTGCCGGGGCTGCGCGAGCGCGGCGCCGCCGGGGACGCGCTGTTCGGCACGATGGAGTCCTGGCTGATCTGGAACCTCACCGGCGGGCGCGACGGCGGCATCCACGTCACCGACGCCACCAACGCGAGCCGGACGATGCTGATGGACCTGTCGACGCGGCAGTGGGACGACGGGATGCTCGACCTGCTCGACGTCCCGCGCGCGATGCTCCCGCAGATCCGCAGCAACGCCGAGCGGTACGGCGACTGCCGCACCCTGCTGCGCGGCGTGCCCATCGCCGCCGCGGTCGGCGACCAGCAGGCCGCGCTGCTCGGCCAGACCTGCTTCGAGGCCGGCGACGCCAAGTGCACCTACGGCACCGGGGCGTTCCTGCTGGTCAACGCCGGCACCGAACGACCGCCGGACACGCAGGGCCTGCTGACCACCATCGGCTACGTGCTGGGCGACGAGCCGCCGGTGCACGCCCTCGAGGGCTCGATCGCCATGGCCGGCTCCCTCGTGCAGTGGCTGCGCGACGCGCTGGAGGTCATCCCGACCGCGCCGCAGATCGAGACCCTGGCCCGCACCGTCGACGACAGCGGCGGGTGCACGATCGTGCCCGCGTTCTCCGGCCTGTACGCGCCGCGGTGGTCGCAGGAGGCCCGCGGCGTCATCGTCGGGCTCACGTCGTACGTCGGTCGCGGCCACCTCGCCCGGGCCGTCCTCGAGGCGACCGCGTGGCAGACCTGGGAGGTGGTCGAGGCGGTGCGCCGCGAGGCGGGCATCGAGCTGGCCGGCCTGCGGGTCGACGGCGGCATGACGTCCAACCACCTGCTGATGCAGATGGTGGCGGACGTGCTCGACGTGCCGGTGCAGCGTCCGCTCGTGTCCGAGACCGTGTGCCTGGGCGCCGCCTACGCCGCCGGGCTCACGGTCGGGTTCTGGGCCGGGCTCGGGGCGCTGCGCCGCAACTGGCACCGTGCCGCGTCCTGGCAGCCGCAGATGGACCCGGTCACCCGCCGCCGGGGCGCGCGACGCTGGAGCCGCGCGGTCGAGACCGCGCTGCTGGCCGGCCGCCCCGACGACGAGGACGACGACTAGCCGAGCCGGCGTCCGGTCGTGGCCGAGAACAGGTGGATGGAGCCGGGGTCGGCCGGCGCCAGGTGCAGGTCGGCGCCCTTCTGCGGCGGGCGCCGCCAGTCGGCGCGGGCGACCAGCATCGGGGACTCCGAGCCCAGCCGCGCGGTGCCGTACATCCACGCGTCGGCGCCGAGCTCCTCCACGATCTCCACGCGCATCGCCACGCCGGAGTCGGCGACCTCGAGGTTCTCGGGCCGGATGCCCACGACGACCGTCGGGCCCTCGGCCTCGGCCAGGTCGTCGCGCGGCACCGGCACGACCAGGTCGCCGAAGCGCACCCCGCCGTCCTCGATCGGCAGCTCCAGCAGGTTCATCGCCGGCGAGCCGAGGAAGCCGGCCACGAAGACGTTGGCCGGACGGTCGTACATCGTGCGCGGCGTGGCGCACTGCTGCAGGACGCCGTCCTTAAGCACCGCGACGCGGTCGCCCAGCGTCATGGCCTCGACCTGGTCGTGCGTCACGTAGACCGTCGTGGTGCCGAGGCGGCGCTGCAGCTGGGCGATCTGCGTCCGGGTCTGGACGCGCAGCTTGGCGTCCAGGTTCGACAGCGGCTCGTCCATGAGGAAGACCTTGGGCTGGCGCACGATCGCCCGGCCCATCGCCACGCGCTGGCGCTGGCCGCCGGACAGCGCCTTGGGCTTGCGGTCGAGGAACTGCTCGATGTCGAGCATCCGGGCGGCCTCGAGCACCCGCGGCCGGATCTCGGACGCCTTGGCGCCGGCCACCTTGAGCGCGAAGCCCATGTTCTCGGCCACCGTCATGTGCGGGTAGAGCGCGTAGTTCTGGAAGACCATCGCGACGTCGCGCTCCTTGGGCGGCCGCCGGCTGACGTCGTCGTCGCCGATGAGGATGCGGCCGGCGTCGACGTCCTCCAGGCCGGCCAGCATCCGCAACGAGGTCGACTTCCCGCACCCGGAGGGCCCGACGAGCACGAGCAGCTCGCCGTCCTCCACGCGCAGGTCGAGGGCGTCGACCGCGGGGCGGTCCTGCCCGGGGAACAGGCGAGTCGCCTGCTCGAAGGTCACTGCAGCCATGACGGCTCCTTTCCACCGGCAGGAACGTGCCGGACGATCCGAGTGGTGGAGCCACCCTGACACATCCGCGTGTGATCCGGAACACTTTCGTGGGAGCGTTCCCAGACTTTCTGGTCCGGACGGACGAAGGGCCCGCACCCAGCGGGGTGCGGGCCCTTCCGCGTGCGTCAGCCCTCGTACGCGGGGGCGCGGCCGTGGACCGCGTCGCCGATGCGGTGGATGCGCAGGGCGTTGGTGGAGCCGGGGATTCCCGGAGGGGCACCGGCCACGATGACGACCTCCTCGCCGGTCTGGCCGAGCTCGCGCTCGAGCAGCGCGGTGTCGACCTGCAGCACCATGTCGTCGGTGCCCTTGACCTGCGGCATGAGGAACGTCTGCACGCCCCAGGTGAGCGCCAGCTGGTTGCGGGTGACCGGGTCCGGCGTCAGCGCCAGGACGGGCACGTGGGAGCGGTAGCGCGCCATGCGGCGGGCCGAGCCGCCGATGGTCGTGAACGCGACGACGTACTTGGCCTCGATCGACTCGGCCACGGTGGCCGCACCGCGGCAGATGATGCCCGCGCGGGTCTTGGGCTGCCAGGTGTAGGCGGCCATGCGGGGAAGCCCGTGGTCCTCGGTCGACTCCACGATGTTGGCCATCGTGCGGACGGTCTCGATCGGGTACTCGCCCACGCTCGTCTCGCCCGACAGCATGACCGCGTCGGCACCGTCGAGCACCGCGTTGGCGACGTCGGACGCCTCGGCGCGCGTCGGGCGCGGCGAGGAGATCATCGACTCCAGCATCTGGGTGGCGACGATGACGGGCTTGGCGTTGCGGCGCGCCTTCTCCACGATCAGCTTCTGGACGATCGGGACGTCCTCGAGCGGGAGCTCCACGCCCAGGTCGCCGCGCGCCACCATGAAGGCGTCGAACGCGTCCATGATCTCGTCGAGGTTCTCGACCGCCTGCGGCTTCTCGATCTTGGCGATGATCGGGCGCTTGACGCCCTCCTCCTCCATGATCGCGCGGACGTCCTCGGCGTCGCTGGCGTTGCGGACGAACGACAGCGCCACGAAGTCGACGCCGGCACCGAGCGCCCAGCGCAGGTCCGCGACGTCCTTCTCGCTCATGGCCGGGACGCTGACGTTCACGCCGGGCAGGTTGATGCCCTTGTTGTTGCTGACCGGGCCGGCGACCTCGACCTCGGTGACGACGTCGGTGGCGGTGACCTCGCGCGCGACCAGGCGGACGCGGCCGTCGTCGACCAGGATCGGGTCGCCGGGCGAGACGTCGCCGGGCAGGCCCTTGTAGGTCGTCGAGCAGCGGCTGGCGTCGCCCTCGATGTCGTCGACGGTGATGGTGAAGGTGTCGCCGACGGCGAGCTGGTGGGGTCCGTCGGCGAAGCGGCCGAGGCGGATCTTGGGGCCCTGGAGGTCGGCCAGGACGGCGATGGCCTTGCCCGTCTCCTCGGCCACGCGGCGCACGGCGTCGAGCCGTCGCTGGTGGTCGGGCACGTCGCCGTGGCTCATGTTCAGACGAGCCACGTCCATGCCGGCCTCGGCCAGCTTCAGGAGGGTCTCGTAGGTGTCGACAGCGGGCCCGAGGGTACAGACGATCTTGGCTCTACGCACGGGTCCACCCTATCGACCGTCTCCGCACTACCGCACCCGAGGTGGGGTGAGCGTGAGACGTCGCTCACGTGAACGGACGACGACGAGGGGCCCAGCCGTGGCTGGACCCCTCGTCGTGCGGCGTCGGTCAGACGACGACCGGGCGCGCGTTCGGCGGGATCGGCGCCGGGAGCGCCGTGCTGCCGGTCAGGTAGGCGTCGACGCCCGCGGCGGCCGAGCGGCCCTCCGCGATCGCCCACACGATGAGCGACTGGCCGCGTCCACAGTCGCCGGCCACGAAGACGCCGTCGACGCTGGACATGTACTGCTTGTCGCGCTTGACGTTGCCGCGCTCGTCCAGCTCGACGCCGAGCTGGTCGACCAGGCCGTCCTTCTCGGGGCCGGTGAAGCCCATGGCGAAGAGCACCAGCTGCGCCGGGATCTCGCGCTCCGTGCCGGCCCGCTCGGTGAGCTTGCCGTCGACGAAGTCGACCTCGACGATGCGCAGGGCGCGGACGTGGCCGTCCTCGTCGCCCAGGAACTCCTGGGTCGAGACCGAGTAGACCCGCTCGCCGCCCTCCTCGTGCGCCGAGGCGACGCGGAAGAGCATCGGGTAGGTCGGCCACGGCTGGTTCTCCGGACGGTCCTCGCCCGGCTGCGGCATGATCTCCAGGCTCGTGACCGAGCGGGCGCCCTGGCGGATCGCCGTGCCCAGGCAGTCGGCACCGGTGTCGCCGCCGCCGATGATGACGACGTCCTTGCCCGTGGCCAGGATCTGGTCCTCGACGGTCTCGCCGAGGGCGACCCGGTTGGCCTGGGGCAGGTAGTCCATCGCCTGGTGGATGCCGGCGAGCTCGCGGCCCGGGGCCGGCAGGTCACGACGCACGGTCGAGCCGATGGCCAGCACCACCGCGTCGTAGCGGTCGCGCAGCTGCGCACCGGTGAGCGACTCCCCCACGCGGACGCCGGTGCGGAACACCGTGCCCTCGCGCTTCATCTGGTCGATGCGCCGGTCCACCTGGACCTTCTCCATCTTGAACTCGGGGATGCCGTAGCGCAGCAGCCCGCCGGGCTTGTCGTCGCGCTCGTACACCGCGACGGTGTGGCCCGCGCGGGTCAGCTGCTGGGCGACGGCCAGGCCGGCCGGGCCCGAGCCGATGACCGCGACCGTCTTGCCGGTCAGCCACTCGGGCGGCTGCGGCTTGACGTTGTGGCGGTCCCACGCCTGGTCGATGATCGAGACCTCGACGTTCTTGATCGTGACCGGGTCGCGGTTGATGCCCACGACGCAGGCCGTCTCGCACGGCGCGGGGCACAGACGCCCGGTGAACTCGGGGAAGTTGTTCGTCTTGTGCAGACGATCGATCGCCTCGTCCCAGTCGTCGCGCCAGACCAGGTCGTTCCACTCCGGGATCAGGTTGCCCAAGGGGCAGCCGGAGTGGCAGAACGGGATGCCGCAGTCCATGCAGCGTCCGGCCTGCTCGGAGATGATCGGCAGCAGCGCGCGGCCGACGCCTCCGGGGTAGACCTCGTTCCAGTCCTTGACCCGCTCCTCGACCGGACGCCGCTCGGCGCCCTGGCGGGGGTACTTCATGAATCCTCGGGGATCAGCCACGAGCGGCCACCTCCATCATGCGCTCCGTCGTCTCGTCCTCGGTCAGGCCCAGCTGCTCGGCCTCGGCCTTCGCCTCCAGCACCTTGCGGTAGTTCACCGGCATGACCTCGCGGAACCGGGCCACCGCGGCGGTCCAGTCCTGCAGGAGCTGCTCGGCCACGGCCGAGCCGGTCTCCTCGTGGTGCTTGCGCACCAGCTCTCGCAGCTCCTCAGCGGCGGCGGCCGGCACGTCGCGCACCTCCACCATCTCGGGGTTGACGAGCGACGGGTCGAGGTCGAGCACGTAGGCCTCGCCGCCGCTCATGCCGGCCGCGACGTTGCGGCCGGTGGGTCCCAGGATGACCACGCGGCCGCCGGTCATGTACTCCAGCGCGTGGTCGCCCACGCCCTCCACCACCGCGGTGGCGCCGGAGTTGCGCACGCAGAAGCGCTCGCCCGCGCGTCCGCGCAGGAAGATCTCGCCCGACGTCGCGCCGAAGCCGATGACGTTGCCGGCGATGGTCTGCGCCTCGGCGGTGAAGCGCGCCTCGCGCGGCGGCCGCACCACGATGCGCCCGCCCGACAGGCCCTTGCCGACGTAGTCGTTGGCGTCGCCCTCGAGCCGCAGCGTGATGCCGCGCGGCAGGAAGGCGCCGAACGACTGCCCGGCGGTGCCGGTGAACGTCAGGTCGATCGTGTTCTCGGGCAGGCCCTCGCCCTTGTACCGCTTCGTCACCTCGTGGCCGAGCATCGTGCCGACCGTGCGGTTGACGTTGCGGATCTCGAGCTGGGCGCGCACCGGCTCGCCGCGCTCGAGCGCGTCCGCGCTCAGCTCGATGAGCTGGACGTCCAGCGCCTTGTCCAGGCCGTGGTCCTGCTTCTGGACGTTGTGGCGCGCGGCGTCCTCGGGCAGCTCGGGCACGTAGAACACCGGCGCCAGGTCCAGGCCGGACGCCTTCCAGTGGTCGACGGCGCGCCGGGTGTCGAGCAGCTCGGCGCGACCGACGGCCTCCTCGATCGAGCGGAAGCCCAGCTCGGCGAGCAGCTCGCGCACCTCCTGGGCGACGAACTCGAAGAAGTTCACGACGAACTCGGGCTTGCCGGTGAACTTTTCGCGCAGCTCACGGTTCTGCGTGGCGACGCCGACCGGGCAGGTGTCCAGGTGGCAGACGCGCATCATGATGCAGCCGCTGACCACCAGCGGGGCGGTGGCGAAGCCGAACTCCTCGGCGCCCAGCAAAGCGGCGATGACCACGTCGCGGCCCGTCTTGAGCTGGCCGTCGGTCTGCACGACGATGCGGTCGCGCAGGCCGTTGATCAGCAGCGTCTGCTGGGTCTCGGCCAGGCCGAGCTCCCACGGGCCGCCGGCGTGCTTGAGGCTGGTCAGCGGCGAGGCGCCGGTGCCGCCGTCGTTGCCCGAGACGAGCACGACGTCCGCCTTGGCCTTCGCCACGCCCGCCGCGACCGTGCCCACGCCGACCTCGGAGACCAGCTTCACGTGGACGCGGGCCGCGGGGTTGGCGTTCTTGAGGTCGTGGATGAGCTGCTTGAGGTCCTCGATCGAGTAGATGTCGTGGTGCGGCGGCGGCGAGATGAGGCCGACGCCCGGCGTCGAGTGACGCGTGCGCGCCACCCACGGGTACACCTTCGGGCCGGGCAGCTGACCGCCCTCGCCGGGCTTGGCGCCCTGGGCCATCTTGATCTGCAGGTCGTCGGCGTTGGTCAGGTACTCGCTGGTGACGCCGAAGCGACCGGACGCAACCTGCTTGATCGCCGAGCGACGCTCGGGGTCGTGCAGCCGCTCGGGGTCCTCGCCGCCCTCACCGGTGTTGGACTTGGCGCCCAGCCGGTTCATGGCGATGGCGAGCGTCTCGTGCGCCTCCTGGCTGATCGAGCCGTAGCTCATCGCGCCGGTGGAGAAGCGCTTGACGATCGAGCTGACCGGCTCGACCTCCTCGATCGGCACTGGCGGCCGCTCGCCGCGCTTGAGCTCGAACAGCCCGCGCAGCGTCATGAGCCGCTCGGACTGGTCGTCGACGCGCTGGGTGTACTGCTTGAAGATGTCGTAGCGGCCCGTGCGGGTCGAGTGCTGCAGGCGGAACACCGTCTCGGGGTCGAACAGGTGCTCCGGGCCGCCCCGGCGCCACTGGTACTCGCCGCCGGTCTCGAGCAGCCGCGGGCCGGACTGGCCGCGCAGCGGGTACGCCTTCTCGTGGCGCGCCTTCACCTCGGCGGCGAGCACGTCCAGGCCGACGCCGCCGAGCTTGGACGGGGTGCCGGTGAAGTAGGCGTTGACGACCTCGTGGGACAGGCCGACGGCCTCGAAGATCTGGGCCCCGGTGTACGACGCGACGGTCGAGACGCCCATCTTGCTCATGACCTTGAGGACGCCCTTGCCCAGGCCGCGCACGATGTTGCGCGCCGCCGTGCCGGGCTCGACGGACTCGACGTACACGCCCTCGCGGGCCAGGTCCTCGGCCGTCTCCAGCGCCAGGTACGGGTTGACCGCGGTCGCGCCGTAGCCGATGAGGAGCGCCACGTGGTGCACCTCGCGGACGTCGCCGGCCTCGACCAGCAGGCCCGCCTGCGTGCGCAGCTTCTCGCGCACCATGTGGTGGTGGACCGCCGAGGTCAGCAGCAGCGACGGGATGGGCGCCAGGTCGGCGTCGGAGTGGCGGTCCGACAGGACGATGATGCGGGCACCGTCGGCGATGGCGCGCGAGACGTCCGCGCAGATCTCGTCGAGCTTGGCCTTGAGCGCCTCGCCGCCGCCGGCCACCTCGAACAGGCCGCGGACGACGTGCACCGAGAAGCCCGGCATGTCGCCGTCCTTGTTCATGTGCCGGACCTTGGCCAGCTCGTCGTTGTCGACGACCGGGAAGGGCAGCTGAAGCATGCGGCAGGACGCCGGGCTGGGCGCCAGCAGGTTGCGCTCGGGGCCGATCGTGCCGGCCAGCGACGTCACGACCTCCTCGCGGATGGCGTCCAGCGGCGGGTTCGTGACCTGCGCGAAGAGCTGGTTGAAGTAGTCGAACAGGTTGCGTGGACGGTCCGAGAGCGCGGCGATCGGGGTGTCGGTGCCCATGGCGCCGATCGGCTCGGCGCCGGTGCGCGCGATCGGGGCGATGAGCTGGCGCACCTCCTCCTCGGTGTAGCCGAAGACCTGCTGGCGGCGGGTCACCGAGGCGTGGGTGTGGACGATGTGCTCGAGCTCGGGCAGGTCCTCGAAGCGGACCAGGCCCGAGTACAGCCACTCGTCGTAGGGGTGCTCGGCGGCGAGCTCGCCCTTGACCTCGTGGTCCTCGACGACGCGGTGCTCGTCCAGGTCGAGCAGGAACATCGTGCCCGGCTCCAGGCGGCCCTTGCGGACGATCGTCTCGGGGTCCAGGTCGAGCACGCCGGCCTCGGAGGCCAGGACGACCAGGCCGTCCTCGGTGATCCAGAAGCGTCCCGGGCGCAGGCCGTTGCGGTCGAGCACGGCGCCGATCTGGGTGCCGTCGGTGAAGCACACGCACGCGGGGCCGTCCCACGGCTCCATGACGCTGGCGTGGAACTCGTAGAAGGCGCGACGGGAGGGATCCATCTCGGCGTCGTTCTCCCACGCCTCGGGGATCATCATCATCATCGCGTGGGGCAGCGAGCGTCCGCCCAGGTGCAGCAGCTCCAGCACCTCGTCGAAGGACGCCGAGTCCGACCCCTCGGGGTCGCAGATCGGGTACAGGCGCTTCATGTCGCCGGGGATCAGGTCGCTCTCGAGCAGCGCCTCGCGGGCGCGCATCCAGTTGCGGTTGCCGCGCGCGGTGTTGATCTCGCCGTTGTGGGCGATGAAGCGGAACGGGTGGGCCAGCGGCCAGCTCGGGAACGTGTTCGTCGAGAAGCGGCTGTGCACGACCGCGAGCGCGGACTCCATGCGCTCGTCCAGCAGGTCGGGGAAGAACGCGTCGAGCTGCTCGGTGGTGAGCATGCCCTTGTAGACCAGCGTGCGGCTGGACAGCGACGGGAAGTAGACGCTCAGCTCGCGCTCGCTGCGCTTGCGCAGGCAGAACGCGAGCCGGTCCAGCTCCAGGCCCGTGCGGTGCCCGTGCTCGGAGCGGACGAACAGCAGCTCGAAGCGCGGCATGACGCTGAGGGCCATGGAGCCCAGCAGGGACGGCTCGACCGGGACCTCGCGCCAGCCCAGGACCAGCAGGCCCTCCTCGGCGGCGATCTTCTCGACCGCGACGCGCGCGGCGTCGGCCTGGTCGGCCGGCTCGGGCAGGAACGCCATGCCGACGGCGTACTCGCCGGCGGCCGGCAGGTCGAAGTCGGCCACGGCGCGCAGGAAACGGTCCGGGACCTGCAGCAGGATGCCCGCGCCGTCACCGGTGTTCTCCTCGGCGCCGACGGCGCCGCGGTGGTCCAGGTTGCGCAGGGCGGTGAGGCCCTGGTGGACGATGCTGCGGCTCGGCTCACCGGTGAGGGTGGCGACGAAGGCGACGC
>JANDJZ010000136.1:0-97710 GCA_027943245.1 Acanthamoeba sp. SK_2022b | reverse complement strand
AACCCTAACCCTAACCTAACCCTAACCCTAACCCTAACCCTAACCTAACCCTAACCCTAACCCTAACCCTAACCCTAACCCTAACCCTAAACCCTAACCCTAACCCTAACCCTAACCCTAACCCTAACCCTAACCCTAACCCTAACCCTAACCCTAACCCTAACCCTAACCCTAACCCTAACCCCACCCTAACCCTAACCCTAACCCTAACCCTAACCCTAACCCTAACCCTAACCCTAACCCTAACCCTAACCCTAACCCTAACCCTAACCCTAACCCTAACCCTAACCCTAACCCTAACCCTAACCCTAACCCTAACCCTAACCCTAACCCTAACCCTAACCCTAACCCTAACCCTAACCCTAACCCTAACCCTAACCCTAACCCTAACCCTAACCCTAAACCCTAACCCTAACCCTAACCCTAACCCTAACCCTAACCCTAACCCTAACCCTAACCCTAACCCTAACCCTAACCCTAACCCTAAACCCTAACCCTAACCCTAACCCTAACCCTAACCCTAACCCTAACCCTAACCCTAACCCTAACCCTAACCCTAACCCTAACCCTAACCCTAACCCTCCTCCTCTCCTCCTTTCTCTCTCTCTCTCTCTCTCTCCCTGCTTCTTCCAGTCTTCCCCCCTCAGCATGTCGAGCGGCTCTTTCCCCTCCCCTTATCTCCCACAATCTCTGGGGGGTGATTTCCCCGGCTGCTGGATCTCCGGCGGCCGGCCTTTTTCCACAGGCCTTTTTCCAGGGGTTTTTCCGGCTGGCCTTCCCTGGCCTTTTCCTTGGCTTTTCTCCTCTTGTCTTGTACTTAGCGTTTTTCTCCCTCTCTCTCTGGCCACGGCAATAACGTGCCTGGCATTGTGGTGTCTTGTTTTAAAAAACCTGTTAATAAAAACTCGATTACCCTAACCCTAAGTCACATGTAGCATACAGATTGCTTGCACATGCCATATAGGTATTGCAGCACCTGCTTGGCAGCATCAAAGTGGGTTTGATCAAAAGCACAGACAAACCAAGAGAGATAGACAACTGCATGAAGGATGTTGGGGCAAGTTGCTAGCACAATGTACAGTAGTGCCCCCACAAGACAGTGGAACTTGAGGGACATGTGCATTATTCAATCACACACAGATGTGTACCTGCTGGAAGTGGGTATCCAAGGGGCTTGTGGTGGACAATGTCAAACTCACAGGTGAGGTTGATGATCTTCTGCTTCTGAGAGATGTCAAGTTGTCCTGCCTCAGTGTCATAATTCACATCAATGCTGAGAATGGTAGTTACTGGGCCAAAGTCTTTGATCTGGAACCATTTCTGCAGCTGCTCCTTGATGATTTCAATGTTGCTGGGAAGTCCAATGATTAGAAGGTTGTCCACATATATGGACAGGATGACACAAGGCATGTTGGTGGCATCTGAGTAGACAAAGATGGTGTGTAGCTTGGGGTTGTATGTGTTCTGGTTGCCCTTGCTCGCTGCAGAGTGGTTGTGAAGCGTGTACAGGCAGGGATTGGTGGAGGTGGCACTGAAACCAATGTTGGTGAGGAAGGCGTCTAAGGTCCAATTCCATGCAAGAGGAGCCTGCTTGAGTCTGTAGAGTGTGCGCTTGAGGTGTAGTATGTGGTGTGGATGGTTGGGGTCAATGAAACCCTTGGGTTGTGTGACATAGACCTCTTCCTGTAGATTTGCCTGAAGAAACGTGTCATTGATGTCCATTGAGTGTGCGACAAAGCCGTTCATCACTGTGTATGCCAGCAGAAGCCGCAGATTCTTGAGTCGTATGATGGGTGCATACATGTCATCGAAGTTGATCCCAGCCTTTTGGGAGAAGCCGCGTGCAACCCAGTGGGCCTTGTAGATGTCGCCAGGCTTGAGCTTCAACACCCACCAGGTGCTGACGGCTTTGCGACCTGGTGGTAGGTCGACGAGTTCAAACGTGTCATTGCTTACTAGCGCATGAATTTCGTTGTACATGGCAGCGAGCCACTTGTCTTTGGCATCCGACTTGAGGACCTCCTTGAGCGTTCAGGGAACGAAGATCGTGTGTTGCGCATGCACTAGCTCATGAGCCATGCGGCTGAGCTGCAGCACCATGTTGGTCTCGTGTGTCGGTTGGAGGGACCTAATAAGACTCAGGATGTCCTGTGCAGACAGACAGAACGTTGAGTCTTCAGCATACTTGGTGGGCTGCCGCACATTGCAGCCAGATCGCGTGTGTGCAACGACGCCCCTCCGTGTTTGGCGCTGGCGGCGGCGGCCCTTTCCACCTGCTTGCTGCCCAAGGTGTGCGTGCCGCGGGAAGACGTGAGAATGAGTGGCTCAGGGGCAGGCGTAGGGGCGTGAGCGGCATGCGCGACGCTGCTTGTAGTGGCCGACATAGCGGTGGGAGCGATGGATGGCATGTGGTCATGAGTATCCAACACTCCGCCATCTTCGCCAAGCCAGGCTGGAGGGGAGAGAGGTCCACCAGTGTAATGCGAAGAATGCAGGCCTCAAATTCATGAGGCTCCATTTTAAGTCTGTCACTTGTTGACGGTATCCCTGGCCATTGCAGCGTCAGGATAGGCACGAAAAAAACATGCGCAGGAAACAACTCCACTGAAGTAGTAATCTTAGGGTTATTATTGTGAGGACAGTGCTCGTTCTCACAAGGTCTATCAAAGTACAGAGTTGGGGGCCGGAGCAGGTCCAGATGGTCCCTTAGGGCTGATGATGAGCAGAATGACCACCAGCAACACGCCCAGCAGGAGAGTCAACAAAATCAGACCTCCCACGACACCACCCACAATGCCGCCAATCTCAGCATCGCTCAGTCCATCTCCGCCAGTGGTGACAGGAGCTGCGCGCAAGAAGAAACAGAGCAGAGAAGAGGTGTGAGGAGAGGGAGCCAGAACCCTGTAGGGTGCGCACAGCTAACAGGCAATGCCCAGTACCAGCTCTGCCAGACGGGGGCGAGGGGGAAGGCGAGGGGCTGGGGTCGATGTAGGGCACAGGGCTAGCTGAGACGCCATCCTGCGTGAACAGGACATCGTCGATTGCGATATCTGCACTCCACTTGCTTCGGGAGTTGCTTGGTGTGACTCTATTTGGTAGAGAGAGGAGAGTAATAGGATGGACCATACGAGAGAGAGAGAGAGAGAGAGTTCAGTGATGCAGCTTCAGCCGAGGCAGTGACCGCGCTGTGTTGTACCTGAAGGTGAAAATGGCCGTGATAGGATTGGCTGCACTGGCAGCTGAAGGAAAGTAACTCGAGAGACTCACATTCGCTTGCACCCACTGCTCTGAAGACGTAGTGCCTTGGAGACGAGGGTCGCGATAAGAAGGCGGCTGTCAAAGGCGGGCTTTTCTTTAGTCACACTCAATCGCCGGTACCTGTCTTAGTGAAGATGGTTGCGTTGTTGATAACTCCAGCGCTGGTTGCCGCACTGATGGAGACCTGCAATCTGGTCGTACTGTCAAAGTTGGCCCCGTTGTAGTAATACCAAAAGCTCAACCTCGCGCCTATGCGCATAAAACACACACATCACATATCACATCCACAGCTTAGCCAGTGAAAGCCAACTCGTGAAGTAGGGTTTAAGCCGTACTAGTGTTGGTGAACACGATGTGGGGTGTGTTTGCGGAGAATTGGCGGTCGGAACAACCCGAAGCCTCCGCGTACAAGTACTTGCCCTGTAGAGCCCACGTTCATCCCATGTACGTCAGATAAAGTCTCTCTTTCTTTGCGTGTAGTGGCCCAGAGTACGCACGCTGGCATTGGTGGTATGATCGGCGCAGGGACCCGTCGTCGCCTGGCTGCAAGTTAACATCTGTCGAGTTGTCGAGTCCCTGGAGATGGCGCGCGGCGTCGAAGAATTGGTGTGAACCACCAGGCAAAAACGTTTTTGCGCGCAAGGCGTGAAGGAGGAGAGGGCCAGAAAGGAAGGAGGCCCTGAGTAGCGCAGTCGAGCCGTACTTGTTGGAGGGCGTCAGACCAGAGTTGATCCACCAGCCCCAAGTCTGGTCAAGGAACATTACATCTTCAAAGGCGGGAGTCACCCAACCGCCCATTACTGAACCAGAGCAGTCTTGCTCATAGCACCCCCCTGCGCGAGCGAGCAGAAAAGAGTGAGCCAAGAAGCAACCCTTATAGAACTAACCCAAGAAGGCATCAAAGGATGATCCTTATGAGTTGATTGGGACACAGGAGGAGTAGGGAGTACCGTCGTAGACGCAAGTATCCCAGCTGTCGAAGGTCTGAAGGTGAGGGAGTTGCTTCACGGTGAGGGCCGACGTCGTTGAACAAACGGTTGCCAGAAATATTAGTACTGCTACGGCCATTGTTGTTGTTGTTGTTGTTGTTGTTGTTGTTGTTGTTGTTGTCATGATGGAGAAGCGAGGAAGAGAGTGGAGTAGGCAGCAATGTGGTTGTTTTTTCCTCAATCTCTTGGTTGGGGTCGAGGTGGCGGAAGAAACGACGACGCCGACACGCCGACTGGACTGGGGTTATTGGTTGAATAAGAAAACGCTGCCTGGCCGACGAGCTGTTGTGGCAACACCCCGTTCCCCGCAACAAACAGAACGGCCGTCTGACCGCACCGGAGTTCCCATTTCCCAATTGGTGACCCTACTCGAAAGGTCCTGTGTGACGGCAGGTTATTGGTCCGCCGGTGGTATCCAAGCGGGCCCCGCTCGGGTTCACCTCGATGTGGCGCTTTGGGCAACCCAATCAGCAAATAGGAGTTAAGTGTTGGCCACTACGGTGTGCTCCGTTGGAGTGCTGTTGGGGCACACCCTGTCGTACCCCCGCCCCATTTCGGTGTCATTGCACGTTGGTTGTTTTTGTAGTACTTCACTAGAAGCAGCAGTTTCACATCTCGCGCCAGTATTCCACCATACGATGAAGACATCCTGCTCACTCTGCCTTTCAGTGGCCAGTGTGGTCATCCTCCTCTTAAATTTTCCCGTTTCAACGCAAGGTTGGTAACCCCCGCTCGCGACGTGACGATTTTGGTATTGATAACCCAACCAAGCTGAAGCCTAAGTTTTGTCTGTCTTTGGTTCGAAAAGCTGCTCTCCCCCAACTGGAGTTTGTTGTCAACGTCACCGCCTCCTTCAGGTACGGCCGCGGGTTCTGTGCTTTAGATCGCTCGGCTCGCCCACCCTTCCCAGTTTGAGTTTGTTGTTGACAAAACGTTACCCAGCCCAACAGAGCCCACTGTCTGTGCCTACTGTGACACCGGGGCCACCTTGTTGCAATACAAAGAAGCTGGGGAAACCACGTGCACCAACTCTATCGGTGATGTTCCTCCCGACGACTGTCAGATGAGGCACGAGGCCCTGAGCCACGCTTCTTTAGCTCTGCCCCCCCCCCTCCCGGGGCAACCCCGTTACATCGGACAAGGCGCATGCTGAACCCCAGCCTCCTCTTCTCATCTTGACAGGTGGGGCTCTTTTGTGGGCTCCACGCCCTTCTGCTTCAACGCGAGCGGTGCCGGCTTCCGCGGCCTCAAAGGCATCAGTCTCACCTCCAACCCCACCAACAACACCCCAACCAAGATCGGTAAACGCTCGTACACTTCTGTGGTGTCGGTGAGGTGGTTAACAACCATCGTCATCGTGAGCTGTCGTTTTTGACACTCCTTCGCCCTAATCCGCCCGCACCCATATAGGCGAATTCACGCACTACAACAATCCAATCACTGGGGATACTCCCTACAAACTCCGCCTCACAATGACGATCACTTCCACTCAGCTGAGCCAACCCTTCGTCATCTCCTACCCTCTCGGTACCTGCGCCGTTATCATCAAACTTGGCCTTGGCCGCGGTTTCCGCCAACTTACTCTGTTTGTATCCCCGCGTCGTTAGGGTTCTTCGAGACACCCAACGGAGAGGTCTGTGACCCCAGCTTCCAATACCGTACGTCTGCCAACAACAACAACAACAACAACAACAACACAAAAGGATCGTCTTGGAGCGCGCGGTTTGAAAATTCTCTAAATCTATGGTGACAGACAGCGACCCTTGCGATGATCGGTTCACGTTCAACACCGACATCGGACTGCAAGCAAGCTTTGTTTTCCAAAACGTTCGCTACACTCTCGAGATTGCTGGCTTCAGTCAAGGTATCGTGATTGAGTATGGAAAAAGATCTCTTATGAGACTCTGCTCTGATCGTGTATATGGGCCACATTTCGGCTCATTTGTGGGTTTGCAGGGGACAGCTCCACAGCGGTTCGTTACTTCAGCACAGCTGAATCAAACGCTAGCCGTGCCGACGTTTATGCACGCCTCGTCACTGTCTGCGATTCCACTGTACGTGTGCGCTCGGTCTGTGTTGGGGGGGGGGGCGTGTTAGTGTTTTGACCATCCACAAGCTGACGCCGTTGGCGCCAATTCTCCATCTGCATGCGTGTGGTGTGGTTAACCATAGGCGTGCGGACCCAACGAGCAATTTTTTACCGAAAATTGCACTTGTGGATGCCTGCTCGACGCAGAGCTCTGCTCTACAGTGCTCGGCCCTAACTGGACGCTGAACGAGACAGCATGCGGGTGTACTTGCGGTCTCAACGCTACCACTGCCAGTATGCTACCTGCTGCAAACTTGCCACTTTTTCAATCAAGAGTCTACAACTGGTACTCAATCAACTGGTCGCGTGTATGTGCGTACCATCCGAACCAGATTGCTCGGCGGGCCAAGTTTGGAACGCGGACTCATGCAGCTGCGGATGCAGCTTCAACGACACTTATTGCTCAACGTGCGCTCTCTAGGCCTCTTCACTGCACTCGCACGCATGCTGACATGGCTCATCTTGTGACACATTGCTCATGACGTGTGTGTGTGTGTGTGTGTGTGTGTGTGTGTGTGTGTGTGTGTGTGTGTGTGTGTGTGTGTGTGTGTGTGTGTGTGTGTGTGTGTGTGTGTGTGTAGGATTGATCCTATGTTCGAGGTCATTGGCGAGGCAGAGGAGTGCGTGTGCGGCTGCTCGCGCGACATGGCCATTTATTGTGCTCGCACGGTCGGCCAGTTCTACACTCCCTCTGGCAATTCGTGCGCTTGCGAATGCGCCGTGACGGATGACAAGTGCCGTGACGCTTTCGGAGAAGGCTACAAGGCCGACGTCGAGGCAGGCAACTGCGGGTGTATCATTCCAGGCGGCGGCGGCCTCAGCGATGGAGATATTGCTGGAATTGTCATCGGCTCTGTGATCGGCGGCTCGCTTCTGGCCGGCCTCTTCATCGCTGGCGGTGCTCTGTTGATCTACCTCATCCGCGCGGGCAAGATCGCCGGCATCTACGGATACAAGCTCGAGCCGGCCCTCCTCGATGGCGTCAGCGAATCACCGCTTTACAACAGCCCCTGGAGCAACAACAACCCGCTCAACTAGCTGGTGGTGGTGGTGGTGCTGCTGCTGCTGCTCTCTACACCACCAGCAAAATGCGTGATGTTCACAAACATGCGCGGGAGGCGTGCGCTTATTTATTGTAAATTAAACGTCATGGGGCAACATTTGGCCTTCTCCTACTTACTTCTACTACTCCTCTTCGGCCGCCGGGCCCTCGAGCAGGAAGTGTCGGACGATTTGGATCTGGTCGTCGGCGATGAGGGCCGGCGCATGACCCACGCCAGCGAACTCGTGGATGCGCACCGGGAACCTTGCTCTCTTCACCATCTCCTCTGCCACCGTCCTCGGCAAAAGGTCTGAGTCAGCTCTGGTTGGGGGGGGGGGGTGGCGGATGTGTTTCAGCGGATCAGCACAGGCGCCCTGACACAAGTCTTGCTTGGCGATTGGTGGCCGGTACCCGCGCAAGAGAAGGAGGCATTCGCACTTGACGTGCTCCCAGAACTTCCATAGGTCGATGTCCTGGAACTGAGCGGGATCGGAGGGGATGGATGAAGCGATGGCTGGGTCGTAGTGCAGCTCGTACTCATACTCGCCCCCTTCAGAAAGCGACCAAGACAGAGTCAGCAGCAAAAAAAGGTGACACGACGTGGGCGATTAATGAAGACAAGGGAGGCGAAGGGAGGCGGTACCGCCCAGCACCGGACGCACGTAGTGCTGGGTGAGTTTATCCCACTCTTCCTCCGAACGGCACCCAAACTGCTGGGCGATTCTCTTCACGTAGGCGCGGACTTCGTCCATCGACCTAATTGAGCGAGCGCGAGAGAGCGGGCGACAGATGAGCAAAGAGACCGTTGGGGAAGGGGGTTGAGGCTGTCGCGACCTGAACTTTGTGTCCTTGCCGACGTATTGGGCCAACCTGTGCAGACCAGTGGCCGGTACGAACGGTCCGATGTCGTTCATGATGAACTTGCCAATTTCTACCGGATGCACATCTATTGCAGCCGTCAGTGACCACGCGTCCAAATGTGCAGCATGTGCACGTGCTTGAAACACACACACACACACACACACACACACACACACACACACACACACACACACACACAGAGAGAGAGAGAGAGAGAGAGAGAGAACTGGGTGTGGTACTACCTTGAGAGTCGTGTTGCGCTGCGAGAAGCATGCCAATCAGTCCACCTATAGAGCCAGCATATGTGCACATACATAGAGTACACAGAGGCCGGGAGTGTGCAAGATCTCACGTCAGAGGCTCGGAAGAGAAAAACGAGGGATGGTTAACTCACCCATGGAGGTGCCGAGCCAGTCGATCTTGGTGAGGCCCAAGTGGTGCATGAGCGTGCGGATGTCGTGGATGTACTGCGGATAAGAGTAGTTGGCCGCCGGCACGCGCTCTGAACCCCCCCCCCACCACCACCACGCCCCCAACCTCGAATCAGCCTCTTTGCGCTCAAATGTAAGGCCCCAAAGGTTTCGCGACTCACCGCTGTTCCAACGGCCAGGCATGTCGACTGCTACAACTCTATAGCCGTCCTTCACCTGGGCCATCACCGCTCGCTCAACCACCGCGACACAAAGCCGGCCAGCTACACAAAAACGTACCAGGGTTTCGGCAACAGAGTCAAAGTCTCTGGATGCACCGCGTGAGCAAGCTGCACACAGACTGTAGCTGAAGAGGAGAGGTGTGTGTATTTGGGGGGGGGCTAGCTACCTCGAGTTTCTGGTGAGACCGTGTACGGCTACTACGACAGGAGGGGGCGCAGAGGATGCGATGCCCGTCTTGGGCTTCCAGTCACGGTAGGCCAGCTTGTGGTTGGGAGCAGGAGTGGCCAAGGCATTGGCCGGGCCATCAACCAGCTGCAGCGTACGACACGGTACCCACCCGTCCTCCACCTTCGTTTCGTCGTCCATTTATTTTTTTTTATCCCCCGACCACTGGGGGGGCCAACAAAGCAACACGGGGTTCCTTCGCAATCAGCTTTTTCCGGTTGGGGGGGGAGCCCCACTGGGTTGGCTGCGCCAGCGCAGGCTACAAGAGAGAGGTGGAGTTATCTACGGGTGGACGAGCAGCGCCCGTAGCCCAGCTGCTCGGTTGAGGGATCGCCCCGGACTGCGCGAGCGACAAGGGCATCTGCAAGGGCTGAAGCACGGCGCCCGTGCTGCCCTGGAGATGCGTTGGCTGGAGCGGGAGGACAGCAGCGGCAGGAGGAGGAGCGGAAGAGAACATCATGGCGGGAGAGGCTGTCTGTGGGAGGGAGATAGACGAGGAACCAGTGCGCGGAGGAGCGGGGAAGGCAAAGGGCGCTGCTGCTGCTGCTGCTGCTGCTGCTGCTGCTGCTGGAGACTCTCGCACCGAGAGCGAAGAGAGCAGGGTCGCCGCTGACGGTGTGGGGTTGAGGCTGCTGGCCTGTGGCGGGAGGAGATTGTGGTGCTGGCCGGGAGTGTGCGGCTGCTGTTCAGGTAAGGAACGTGTTGGCAATGTCCTGGAGCTCCCAGTGGGCAGAGAGACGGCAGGTGCCGCCGACGGTTGGCGTTGTTGTGGGAAGCTGGTGTGGGGGTCGGCGGCAGTAGGGAGGGCGTGTGAGGAAGAGGGTAGCATGGCAGATGACTGGATTGGAGCGGCTGACGAGCGCGCTAGCGAAGGGGACAGCGGTGAGCCCTCATTGAACACTGCAGCAGAAATGTCCGATCAGCCTACGGAGAGAGCACAAACAAAGAGAACCCCCCAGCCCGCCCAACACAGAGAGGAAGAGAGAGGAACCTGTGCCTGCAGCAGTCGATGACGACGATGTGTACGAGGAAATGGAAGGAGGAGGGGTGCCGTGGGAGCGGGTGCGGTCAGCGGCCTTCTTGACCCCTTCGGAAGCCACCACAGCCTCGAACTCAGCTTCGGCGTTGAGTGAAGCTCCATTTGCTGTGGGTTCAGTCGCCGATGCCAGCCGCTTGAGCCTCGCTTCGCCGACTCGATCAAGCATGCCCTTAATTCGCTCCATCATGAACCCGAGCTGTTGAGCGCCACACCGGAACACGGCGAGTATAGTTAGGTAAGTGGGCGTCGCAATTGAGGACTGTAAACTGGTGTACGCGGAAAGACGTGGGACGGAAGGTCGTCACCTGTTGTGCGCCGAGCTGCGGCTCCAGAAGCAGAGGGACGACAAACGGTAAAATCCTTCCGGCGGTGAGCTCCACGCCCACCTTCCCCGAGATCAAGTCATACACGACTATGCAACGCATCTGCGTCCCCAACCCATCCGAGACGTTGCACCGTTGCACACACACACACACACACACACACACACACACACACACACACACACACACACACACCCGCACAACCGTTGCATGAGTTGTGGCGGACAAAAGCAGAGGGGCGTCCAAGGAGAGCAGAGGAATGGAATGGTAGTATACGAGTGTGGGTGCAGAGCGATCGATGGCAAGGCAGGTATCCACGATCGCGAGGACACGATCTGCGACTGTGGACTTGTCCACAATTTCGACCACGTCTGTCGGTTTCGTGCATGAGCATTCTTTCGTTGGTGGGGAAAAAAAAGAAAAAAAAAATGCCCCCAGCACCTCACGGACTGTACCTTTGAGGGTTATGAGGATGCGAGCTCGAATGGGCTCCAGACGCGTGTTGGCCATCAGCAACTCGAGCCGTGGCAGCACAGTGTCGCGCACTGCAGCTACGTCAAACACGCGTAGCACCTACCAATAAAGCATTAATACAACAGCTCAGTCAGTCGCCAGTGCACTGGGTACACTGGGATTCATCAGGGTCTCACAGCACCTTGGGCAGCTGCTTCAGGGCTTCTTCGTTGAGCTTTGGGTTGGGCGACTCCAGAGCCCGCACCGCCAATGGCACCAGGTCTTGGAGAGCACACAAGATAGTCCACGACAGACAGCTTTAGCGATGGCGCATGGTCATCGTCGGATATGAGGAGCAAGGAAAAGCAGGAATGTACATTCGTTGACGTCAGTTGGAGGAGCAAGCTTGGCCAGCGTTTCGAGCTCGCCCAGCAGCAGAAGCAAGCCTGAAAATTAACTTGAGGGTGAGTTTTGTGGTGACATAGCGATGGGCCTTTTTTCATACGGGTGACGACGCGAGAGGGGGGGGGGTACAGGGTAATGGAGCCTCGGGCGTGATGAGCGGAAGGAGAGCGGGCAACACCAATCGGGAGAACTCAGACGCGGTGAGGCACCCGCGCGAGGATGCCAGAACGCTTTGCAATACAAGTGCCTGAAGCTCCCCTTCGCTCCGCGCCTGGTGATTGGGGGGGGGGAGAACGATGAGGGAACAAGGCAGAGTCTGGAGGTTAGAAGGCTTCTGTTTCTCCCTTGGTGCAGGCTTGCAGGCAGAGAGAGACGTGACACTCACCAACTCTGCCAAGAGTGCGGCAATAGCTTTTTCCTTGATCAGCCGCGGGGGAAAACGAGGCAACACAGAAGCCAAGCCCTTGAAAAATTTGAGTTTGCTCGGGTTATCCTGCAGAGAGGAGAGAGAGAGAGAGAGGCATTGGGAGACACCTCCATGGCAGTACACAACCCTGATCATCCAGATCTTACCTTTGTGATGAGGTCATTAAGGAATACGAGCGCGAGGAGCAGAGTGTCCTTGAAGTACGGACTCTCAAGAAACGTTCTCACGTCTGATTGTCCATCATTCGTTTGTTGTAATGGAGCGAGGCGTGGTTTATGGCCGTTAGTTTGTTCCCGCCAGACTGCCAGCGAAAGGGTATGCCTTACCGGGCCTGTTTTGCGGTTGTTCGGAGAGCATCCTCATCAGCGGAGCTGTAGCGTCATGTGTGCTCTTATGAGTACCCTTTTCCACAGCGCCCATCTACCATTCACGTGCACAGAAGAAACGAAAGTTGGGTGTCTCACCTTGCAGCGTATCGGGAAATTGCGCCCAATTCATGGTACGCATGCGCTCCACGACAGCCTATGGCGTGGTGTGCGAATGTGCATACGCCCCCCCCCCCAATCAACTACATTAGGTCAAGTCGTGAGGCGAATGAAACTGGCGAAGGGAAGCTAAGCACCCGATGCGTGAGGAGATTGTTTCGCGTGGAGGGAGGAGCCCTACGCGTGTGCAGCTGCCAGGCCACCATTCCCAAACTCCATATATCGCTGGATGAGTCCCATTGGCCGTCGGCTGCTTCTGGGGCTGTGTCCACGACGTGAGCGGTGGCACAAGTGAGGCTATTGCATGGAGGGAGGGAGTGTTGTAGATAGGATACCCATGTAGTCGAGATTAGGCGACACTCGGAAGGGCGGTTTGTAGTCGAACTCTCGATAGTCTAGTCGCATGTTCTCTCCCGCCTGGCGCCCCGACAGGAAGAGCCCGAAGTGAAACCCACCCAGCTTCCACATGCCCTGCCATGGCAGGCATCGATGAGTGCGTGTGCGTGTGCGTGTGCGTGTGCGTGTGCGTGTGCGTGTGCGTGTGCGTGTGCGTGTGCGTGTGCGTGTGCGTGTGCGTGTGCGTCGACATATAAGGTCAGTTTGTTTCAAAGAGCGAGAGGACAGGCCTTAGGGTGTTTCGCGCACCTTCTGGGTGAGGAAAATGCTCTCTGGGCATACGTTGCGGTGCACAATGCGAGCATGGCCGTGAAGGAATGCCAGTCCTTCGGCCAGTTCGAGCAGTCCCAGCTTGGCCTGTGACCACACCCCACGCGACGAAGGACGTCATATTATTGAGAAAGGAGAAAGAGAGAGAGAGAGAGAGGCTCCGTCGCCGGCAGCTTTCTGGCAGCGAGCGCAGTAAAGGCGATTATCGCGTGCCTCGAGGGGATCAAGCTCAAAATTCTCCAGGGCCGAGGGCACCTTTGGCAGACCGGAGAAATCTCTCAGCACTGGTTGAGAAAAGAGAAGGGGGTGAGCCAAGGCCCGTTTCCCATCATGGGCGCATGAGCTGCTCAAACTGAGAGAAGGCTGTGCGGCTTGTGACATACAAGGCGTCATGGCCATACAGGGATAATATAACCATACCATTAGCCAGCGAGGCGAATATGGGTTCGGTCTGCGCAACGAGCAGCGTCCGCGTTTCCATCAAGGGTTGCAGTACTCGCACCACTACTCCCGCGTGAAGGAGAGTTTGTCGGTGTTATCGATCGTGATTCATGAACGTTTCTTGACGGTGGTACGTAAAGGCCGGCAATCCACACATATACGGCATGCGCTGAGAGAGAGAGAGAGAGAGAGGGAGGGTGGTGAGAAACGTTGTTTTTTACCATTTGGATGAACCAGCCGGCTAAGATTCGTCACCTGCCGGAGAAGAAGACCATGACGACACGAGAGAAGGCCAAGAGTGAGTAGCAGCCACTTTGCTCAGGTCGTGTTGGTGATGTGCGTATGTGTGTATGTGTGTGTGTGTGTGTGTGTGTGGTATGGCAAGGAACAGGAGGATAAGCACGCACGTCGGCTCGAAGCATAGCAAGGACAGACTCTTGTATGTCGCGTGAATACTTCTCCAGCTGCTTCTTCTCGAACACCTGCACCGACGCGCAAGAAGAATGGCGCCAGCCATGGTATCCTGAGCGCCGGCACGTCTCACAACGACTATGGAAGGAATGAACGGGAACCCAAATGGACACTGGCTCGCTTGTGTCTTTTTTCTTGGCTGTGTAGATCTTCCTAAGAGCGGATCCAAGCCAGCTCAAAAATCAGCACTGGCCGAAGAATGATGGTGCGGGGGGAGGAAGAGAGAGAGAAGAAGCTGCAAGCAGGCACGCAGGCAGGGCGAGGGCACCAAATTCCATCAGGTCCGCCCGTGGCCACTACTGGCCCCACGTCATGTTCCCGTTCCAGCTGGTTCCCCATGGGTGAAGAGAAACAAAATAACAAATACAAAAATGTCTTTAGTTTCTTTTTTTTTTTTCCCATCTTTCGTGTTTGCGCAATAACTTTCCCTGATGCTCTGCGGAGAGCCGATCCTACTCATCGAGGAGTGTAGGATCGGCGGTGCATGGATCCACGGGCCGGGCCGTCGGTGATGTTGCAATGGGTTATTATTTGTTCTTTTAATAATAATAATTAAAAAAAACTTGAGCGTTACAGGCTCAGATCGACAATGGTGGGGGCAGACGAAGGGTACAAGGCAAAGAGAGACACCTGCCCGCACGCCAGAATGAACCTGTGGAGGGAGAGAGGGAGGAAGGTGAATAGTAGTGTGTGAGCAACATGCCGTCCAGCACCGAGAGAATAACAAGGGAACTTGCCCGATGGCGTTAGGATAGAAGATAAAGTTGTCGGCCACATGCAAGCCGTAGGCGGTCCAAGAAAGGGTCACCAAGCTGCTCATAATAGATAGCGGGAAAGACATAGTGCGCGTGCTTCTGGTTCTCATGACTGTCCACTGCATAGAGGCAAGAGAGGGAGAGAGCACACCACACACGCAACACACAACACACACGATCATGTCACAATGAGGCAGCGACCCAAAAGGAGGGGGAACGGCGTACAATTTGCATGAGCGGAGCTCCAAACATGATTGTGGAAGCCAAGGCGCCCACCAGCCCCATGTGCAGCTTGGGGTTACTCGAGAATGAGAGGATGAAAACCACCACACCCACCACGGCGGCTCCACCCCACGCTGCATGCTGTGACAGCGGCTCCTGTAGAGTTGTCGTTGCGTGCATGCGGTGCGCCGAGGAGCCAACCAGCAAGCATGTTAACCTGGTTAAAGAGCAGAGCAAAAGAGAAGAGGTTTCTCGAAAGTTAAAGTCATACCCGCTCAGAAAGCTTGGCGACGGAGAAGTAGGTGTAGACATAGTAGAGAGAAACGAGGAGCCCAACCGAGTTGGTCATTATGATGGTAGGGTCACGAAACAGGAGGCCGTAGGTTGCCCACAAAAAGCAGTTGGCGCACATGGACAAGAACGGTGCGTAGGGACGCCCCTCTACGCTTTGCTTCGCCTTCATCTCTGCCACTGCTGGCCTGCGAGGGTAAAAAAATAAATAAATAAATAAATACACTGTGCCCACCACAGATTACGTATGGCATTGGGTTGTTTGGGGGGGGGGCTGCGCACCAGGGGCTGAAGAAGAGCGCAATGGTGGCTGTGGTACACACAAAAGGAAGGAAGACGGCCCAGCTCTCCAGGCCTGTGGATGATGGCGTGGTGTTCTCCATGATGGGTGGTAACCACCAAAGCAAAGTTTTGCCACAGTTCCTGTTTGTGATCCAATAATGAACACCCTTTGGTGTTTGTGTTTTCTTTTCTTATTTGAGACTTCGCGAAGAAGCGGCTGTTATAAATAATGAAAATAATAATTAAAAAAAAAAGAAGAAAAAGAGGAAAACAACTCACAACTCGCCACCACGGTGGTAGGGATCGAGCGTTTCTTGTCGCTTCTTTGCTGACGGCGGCGCCGGTGGGATAGGGTCGAAGTTCCTGATGAGTGTTCCAAACAAAGTGAGTCCATTGGTGGAGGAGGTTCAACAAAGCAAGCCTCCAGTGGGGTTTGCACAAACCGAAGTTCTTGGGTGGCGGCTGCAACGTCAAAGTGGCCCACGTCAATGAGGTAATGTCCCAGGTCGAAGTTCTCCAGATTGCCGCCGTTACCAAACTGTGAGCCCGTCATTGATCAGATCAGAAGGCCTCCAAGGAGTGGTTGATGAGGCTCAGATGTGAGAGTAGGATTGGGGGACTCATCGTGTAGGCTTACCTTATCGGTTTCCTGCGCCCCAGGTAGGGCAACGTGGGTCGACTTAGTATAGGAGTAAAGGTTGATGTCCACACCTACGCGATACGTTAAAGTGAGGCCTCTGCGCGCGTTCACTTGAGGACGAGGAAAAGAGGGGTCGCTTACCGGTGTGCCCGAGAGTGGTCCAGGCGATGCCAGCACGGTAGGCGATGATGTTGCCAATCACATTCAACAACGGCATACCGGTGGGGTTGGTCTGGACAGCGGGAGCGAGCAAGTCGAGGTCTTCTTGACTGAGTTCGAGACCTGCGTCGTTTACGGATTTTGTTTAGGTTGGCTCATACTACGAGCAAGACACGACAACGTGCGGACGTATAGCTGGCGACGAGGGTCAGATCAGTACCGGCCTTCTCGCGCAAGACAACCTTGGCCGCATCGAGCCGCTCGGAGGCGTTTGCTGCCTGAATAGCTGCCGCCATCTTGTAGGCCGACGCCTGCACGGCGCGCAGTACCTCGGGGTACCTGGAGCATCGAGGCACGAGCATCAGCACACTCCGGGTGTGGGTGTTCCCCTCTCTTCACACAAAGACGGCTGGAGACCATCCAGTACCACTCATAGATGGGGTAGGATCCGTCGCGAGGAGAGACGCCAAGCGTTAGTCCGCCGGTTTCGTGGTCCGATACGCTTACGACCAAGGTGTCACCGTCCTTTTCTGCAAAGGATATAATTTCCTTGAAGCCAGATGACAAGTTATATAAGTACGTGTGCGTGGTACATCTCAAGGTGGTGAAGCAAGAACATGTATACCTTGAGGGCGTCATTATATGCCAGCACCTCCCGAAAGTGAGTTGCCGCATCTGATGATCATCGGACACACACACACACACACACACACACACACACACACACACACACACACACACACACACACACACACGCTGTATGAGAGAAGTGCTACAAACAATGCAATGATAGGAGCGATGTGTGACCATTGTCGTGGCCTGCATGGTCAATCCTGGAGCCCTCGACCATGAGGAAGAATCCCTGCTGAGAGTTCTGAAGCAGTTCGAGCGCCTTGGCGACCATCTGGGCGAGGGTAGGCTGTTCGAGATTCTTGTCGATTGTGTAGTCTAACTGAAGGAGGGAAGTGTGCCGTACAGAGGGGAGAGAGAGAGAGAGAGATGAGAGGTCAGAAATAGAAAAACCGTATCGAGCGCCACAGGAGCGCATGCAGTTTTGCCAGAGGTGATCATAATACGTGACTCATGGCAAAGAGCCCAATGGTGGGCAGCTTGGAAATTGCATTAAACTGGTTGAGCGTCGTGGCAACCGAAACGCCTGCTTTGGCTGCTTCCTCGAGAAGATCCTTCCCATCCTCTCGCAAGCCGCCCTTGCTCTTTGGCCAGTAGTAGTCTCGGCCTCCGCCAAACATGACATCAATCCCTTTGGTCACTTGTTGCGTGGCGATGAACTCCTGTGCATACCTTATTGGGCCCAAGAAGCCCCGAACCCACCCCATAATGTGACAGCAGCAGCAGCAGCATGAGAGACGGGAATCAGGAGAGACCAGGCGTCAGGGCTTTCTTACCGAGTTGTGGAATGCGACGAGAAAGAGGCGGGAGTAGCATCGGTCATGCGGCTCGTCACAACAAGGCCCGTCCGCATTCCCTGTGGGCCAACAACAAATAATAAGATGATCGGCATGCTAAGATTCTCAGAGAGTTTGTAGGCTCTGCATGTCCTCAAGGAAGAAAGGAGGGGGGATCAACCTTTTTCTGTGCAGCTTCCAGGATGGTTCCACACGGACGACCTCTCGGATCCACCGCCACAAAGCTGCACAGCGCAATACATACTCAGACTGATTTGCGGCGCAAGCAGACACGAGCCAAAGGAGAAGCGCACGTGTTGTTGGTTTTGAGCCCGCAGCTGTAAGACGTTGCCCCTGCAGCACTATCGGTCACGAGGCTGTTTGCTGATTTGGTACGGATGGTGCCCCGAACCATGTAGTCCAGCTGCAGAGGTGCTCCATTGAGCGTGCGGGCCAACGTGACTGACGCTGGACCGAAACCGTCGGTGATCATGACGATCTCAAATTGGATGGAGAAAGAAAAAACACAAAGGGGCCAACACGTGCTGAGTCAATCATCAACGCTCGAAAATAAGGAAATAGGGCAAAAACGAAGTGTTCGTCGTGTGAGTAGTAGCTGTCGGGCTTAAATGGCTTACCACGTTCTTGGGAGTTGCTGAGGTGTGCTTAGTGGGAGAATGTCTCGTCGACACAACAGCAGCGGTGATGATGAGGCCCACAAGCACCACCCCGAGCACCGTGATACCGATGACCAGAGCCTTTTTGTATTTCTTCCACCTGCATTACGTGACAAGACACGCCACAGAGCATGAGCCAAGGAGGTTAGAGGAGCACCTCCCTCATCGTTTTTTGTTTTGAGTAGTTTTTGTTTTTTTTTTCGTTTTGCAAAACGAAAAAAAAAAAGAAAACGAAAACGAAAAACGGTGGAGTGCTCGGTGTGGAGCGGGTGCACCACCATGGCAGAGGCAGGATGAAGGAATCGTCACCGCTACCAAACTCCTCGTCCCCTCCGCCAGAGGGGGTGGGGGTGTAGAAATCTCCTCGCGAACTGGACATGCTTTTTCCCTGTAGCAGAGGGCTAGCTTCAGCTGCAGCTTCTGTTGTGGCGTGTTTCGAAGAAAGCATGTGTGTGTGTGTGTGTGTGTGTGGGCGTAACGAGCGCGGCAGCTCTGGTGGACCAAAAGCCCGAGGCAAACGCGCGGAGTGAGCAGCGTACCGAGAAGGGTCCCAACAGGCGACCGATGACGGTGGGTTTTGGTGCGTTTGGGCCAAGCGGCTGGGCCCCCTGCAGTTTGGCAGGTGCTTACGAAACTTTGCCACGCTAAACCGGGTCATATCCAGTCTGCGCCTAACCTGGACGCCAAGACCGGAATGCCAGTCTCGCGCTGCTATCTGCTGCTGCGCCGCCGCGTCGATTGTTGCTGGCACGAAAGTTTGTGGCCGCGTCCCAAAACCAGGTACTAGCAGCAACGAAGAAAGGAACACATCATCAACAACAACAACAACATGTTTCGCAGCCAGTACGACAGCGACATCACGACCTGGTCGCCTCAGGGTCGCCTGTATCAGATTGAATTTGCCATGGAGGCCGTGAAGCAGGGCAGCGCTTGTGTTGGACTGCGCTCCAAGACCCACGCTGTGCTGGTGACATTGAAGCGATCAGCGGGCCAGCTGGCGTCGTATCAGAAGAAGATCTTCAAGATCGACGATCACATGGCGATTGCCATTGCGGGTCTCACATCTGATGCACGTGTTCTATGCCGCTACATGCAGACGGAGGCGCTCAACCACAAGTATGTGTACGAGAGCCCCGTGCAAGTTGGTCGCCTCGTTTTGCGCGTTGCTGACAGTACGCCCCCCCCCCAAAAAAAGTCCATCCCAAAGTTTTGCGTAAAGATGCTCCCTTACGCGTGTGTGATAATCAACAATGCAGAGTCGCAGAAGAACACCCAGCGATACGGGAGCAGGCCTTATGGCGTTGGCCTCCTTGTGGCTGGCTATGATGTATACACCCTGCCTTGGTGGCTTTTTTATTATTATTATTATTATTATTATTATTTATTTAGGATTAAGATGGTTGAAGTTCTTGTTTGCCTCAACAGGCGGCTAACCTACATATCGCCTCTCCCCTTCCTCTTCGTGCACGGCCAGCAAACCGGAGCACACCTCTACGAGACGTGCCCGTCCGGCAACTACTTTGAGTACAAGGCGCAGGCCATCGGCGCCCGCGCGCAATCGGCCAGGACCTATCTTGAGAAGAAGTTCCCTGAGTTTGAAGACTGTACGCTACGCCTTCTGTTTACTCCGCAGACCTCACAACACACACACACACACACACACACACACACACACACACACACACACACACACACGCACACATTCCCGTATGCCCTTTCGGTGCGTGCGTCTCACTTTTTTTTTTTCGTGCCTTGGGCAACCTTCATCTCAGGCACGCTTGCTGAGCTGATCAGGCACGGCCTGACCGCGCTTGGCGAGACCATCGGTTCGCAGGAGGAGACCGGTCTTACACCGGAAAACACCTCGGTGGCGGTTGTGGGTGAGAACCAGAGCTTCAAGCTGATCGAAGGCTCTGAGCTGAAGCCCTACGTACCGTCCTTGACCGCTTCACCGCACACAGCTAAATTGAGACTAATACGACACGACTTTTCTCTCAGCTTGATTCCGTTGACGCGGAAGGCCAAGTCCAGACCATGGAATCCTGAACCCGGCGAGAGAAGAAGAAGGAGGAGGAGACGGAGGAGGAGGAGGAGGAGGAGGAGGAGAAGGAGACCCGTCGTCATCTCGCCGTGGTTGTGTGCTACAGCGGGAAGAGATGTTCCAGCCTTTACCCCCCCCCCCCGTTATCGATGAAATTTTTTTCTATTTCGTTGGTTGGCAAAATCCGGGAGCGCTAGACCGGGGTCGTTCTTAGTTTTCTCTCCGGGCGGGCTTGGTTTCTTTGCTTTGCGGAGTGTCCGACAGACAAGAGCGTGCAGCGGCCCGAAGGACATATATCTGTTCATTTCCTACACACACCGCAGACAGCATGCTGCTCCTTTTTGAAACTCCCGCCGGCTATGCCCTCTTCAAGGTCCACAATGAGGGCAAGCTCCAAGAAGCCAACATCGCCAAGGATTTTGCCACCCTTGAGGGTGCCCAGAAAGTGTACGGACCGCTTCACCGCTTGCTCCCGAGTGTTTGTGTCATTCGTTCGGGCTCAGTATCTACTCGTCCGCTTGAATTGACACACAGTAATTTCAATTATTAGAATTTTGTTGATGACAACCCTTACCCAGAGTAACAGCAATTGACAAATTCTTTGTCACTTGTTGTTGTGATCTGCTAAAAGTCATAGTTACACTGAAAAATTCGCTATGCAATTTACGCTGTCATCTCGATACTCCGGAGCTGCCGCAGTGGCGCAATTCTAATCTTGGTGTGTGTGGGTTTTTGCGTCAAATTTAGGGTGTCGCTGAAGGCCTTCCAGAAGTTCGCCAACACGACCGAGGCGCTCGCGGCCACGACTGCCATCGTCGAGAGCAAGCTGGGCAAGGATCTCAAGAAGTTCCTGAAGAAGCAGGCCAAGGGCGACCAGCTGGGTGTCTCCGATCCCAAGCTTGCTGGTATCATCAAGGACAAGACGGGCGTCCAGTGCCTCCACAACAGCATGGTCAATGAGCTCCTCAGGGGCATCAGGCTCCAGATGACGGACCTCATCACGGGTCTCAACGAGGGCGAGCTCAGCAACATGGTGCTCGGTCTTTCTCACTCCCTCTGCCGCTACAAGCTCAAGTTCTCGCCCGACAAAGTTGATCACATGATCATCCAGGCCATCGGTAATCGTCTTAATTCCTCCTCTTCCCTCCAAAATTTCTATGTCAGATTTTTGTCCCTCCCTCCCCCCCCATCCAACACCCCTTCACTAACCGGTCCGGTGCAACAACAACAACAACAACAACAGCCCTTCTCGATGACCTGGACAAGGAGTCCAACACCTATGCCATGAGGGTGAAGGAGTGGTACGGCTGGCATTTCCCCGAGCTGGCCAAGGTCGTCAACGACAACATTCTCTTCGCCAAGTGCGTCAAGGCCATGGGTAACGTCTTTGCTGCCTCGCTGTCGCCTCCCTCACTTTCCACGCAGCTTGCCCCTTTCCCTTACTTACACGATGGCCCTGTCGTCTCTTGTGCGTGTTTAGGCACTCGCGATCACGCCGCCGCCACCAGCTTCGCTGGCATCCTTCCCGAGGAGACCGAGACAGAGGTCAAGGAGGCCGCCAAGATCTCCATGGGTACCGAGATCAGCGAGGAGGATATCCTCAACATCCAGGACCTGTGCACTCAGGTGCTCGACATCTACGAGTACCGCACGCAGCTCCACGACTACCTCAAGAACCGCATGCAGGCCATCGCCCCCAACCTGTCGGTGATGGTGGGCGAGCTCGTTGGCGCTCGTCTCATCGCCCACGCCGGTTCGCTCATCAACTTGGCCAAGTACCCGGCCTCCACCGTGCAGATCCTGGGTGCCGAGAAGGCCCTCTTCCGCGCCCTCAAGACTAAGCACGAGACTCCCAAGTACGGTCTGATCTACCACGCCTCGCTTGTCGGCCAGGCTGCCCCCAAGGACAAGGGCAAAGTACGCCTACTTCCTCCTCTCCCGCGCGCGCGCGCCTCCCCCCCCCTACGGCGACGTATGGACACATACGCGGTGCCTGGGCGTATTTTTCTAACACGCCAAATGGTGGCTGGTGGTGGCTGCATTTGCTCGTTGTGCACAGATCTCCCGTCTCGTGGCTTCGCGTTCGGCGCTGGCCATCCGTGTGGACGCCCTGGGCGAGAACGCCACGCGCGAGATCGGTGAGGAGGGCTACCAGAAGGTGGAGCAGCGTCTGCGGTTACTCGAGGGTGGTCGTGCGCACACCGCCGCGAGCAAGGGCCGAACCTCGCACGTCCCTGCCTACGATCACACCAAGTCAGCCAAGGCGGCTGCCACCCCCAGGCAAACGTCCACCTACAACGAAGCTGCGGACAACACCATGAAGACCGAGACCACCGCCACGACGACGCCAAAGAAGGAGAAGAAGGAAAAGAAGAAGTCCAAGAAGGAGGAGGACAGCGACGAGATGGAGGTGGCCGAGGAGAAGAAGTCCAAGAAGGACAAGAAGAAGGAGAAGAAGGAGAAGAAGGGAAGCAAGATTTCCAAGGACGACGGCGGTAAGAAGAAGAGGAAGAGGGAGGACGACGAGGACACCAAGTCCGAGAAGGAGAAGACGCCCAAGAAGGACAAGAAAAAGAAGAAGAAGAAGACCGAGTAAATGGCTTCTCCTTTCTCTCTCCCCTCTTTTTGAGTTTTTCCCGAAGAATACATCCCCTGGTGTTTGTGAATCATCGGAAAGCGGCTCTCTCTCTCTCTCTTTCTCTACTGGTGGGGAAAAGTGGAGAGGCACTGGGGGTGGTAGGGCAGCTTCTTGCTGTCGAGCGTCCGCCAGGTGGGTGGCAGGAAAAGGAGGTGCTCGGAATCGTTGTAGAGGAACCTCTTGCAACCACGGCAGGCCTCCCCAAAGACGGACCCGAAGCTCTCCAGCCATCGCTGGTCGTTGGCCCCGAGGAGCGATAAGTGAGGATTTGGGGGGGGGGGGAGGTCGTCAAACGCGATGGTTACGCACAAGCAACTTGCGCACGGGAGCCGTTGGCCGAGCCGATGTTTGCAGCGCTCGCTTGGCGTAGTGCTGACCCGCCAGCACTGCATTTGCCGTCATGGCTTGGAACACCCTTTTCTCACCCCCCCCCCCCCAAACCACGCATGATGGTGAGCTTGCTTCTTTGAAAGAAACAATCCATGACATACCTGTGCGTCGAAGTGAAGCTCGCGCCGTCACTTGGCATATTCTCCTCAATACCACAGACCTGGGGACGGGGGTGGGAAGAGCCCAGCGTTGAGTTGGTGCCGCCACTTTCCAGCAGCTGCCATACCAAACCAACTCACGCACCACGATATGGTCCACTATCAGGTAGCCTTCGCTATCGGTCGCTGGGTCAGGTTCAACTTCATCGTCGTTGCGCCGGGACGTATGGAGCCGAAATAAGAGCCGCGCCCTGAACACACTGTCCTTCACGACCTGCACACGACCCTCATACGTGAGCAAGGCAGGTATAAGCAGTTCAGGTCCGGGGGGGGGATGACGTGGCCCCTCCCGTACCATGGCGCCTACAAGCGATCCCTCCTGGTACAGGGGGCTAATTTGGAGTGCGCGGTTGCGTCCCAGCTCGGCGAACAAACGCTGCTCCTGTGCCGAATCTCTGTGGTACCGAAGGGTAAGCGAACGGCGGAGAAGGTGGACGGAAGGGGATCCCCTTGAGAGACATGGAGCGTACTTGTTGAGAGCCGCTCGAATACTGAGAGCATGCGGGTCGATGACGTCCAGCCTTCGCCGCTTATTTGCCGCATCGTCAGCGAGGAGGGGGAACTTGAGTCGAACCTGCTCCTCGAACACTCTATGCGCGCATGGGAGGCGTGAGGTCAAGGAGGCCGCGAACGTGAAAGCACCAAGTACGCGCACACACGCACCTCTTGGCGGTGTGACCTCGCTTTTGGATGACCCCGCGCCACTTGGCCTCGGCCTCAATGGCACCCTGTATAGAGAGTAGTGGCTCTTCGGTAAAAAGGCTCGGTCTGTTCGCGCAGTGGACGCACATAAGCATACATACACAACAGGTGCGTGAGGCAAGCTGCGTCTTCACAAGTCTTGACAAGAACATCACAAGATTATATATCACCTTGTGGAAGAGGTATCGGGACCATCGGCGGACGAGTTAAGGGGGACCAAGTAGGCTGCGCGTGTTGTGCCATGGGGAGGTCAATGCGAAACCGTAGCGAGATGACAGGAGCGGTTAAAGGAACGGGGAGGTGGGTACGCTGCAGCTCTTTGCCCAGTTCGGTAACGCGCTTAAGAGACCGCACAACGTTTCTCACATGATTGCTCACTGCCTTGCTCAGTTGTCCTGTCGCGATCGAGAGAGAGAGAGAGAGATGTGACGGTCAGCTGGTGCCCCGGCACCGGGGAGGGGGGGGGGGCTATAGGGGAGCAACAGTCACAATGGGAGGGACGAGCACCTCCCTCGGGGGCACGCGCGACGTCCTGGAACGTCTGAAAGATGTGACCACAGCCCGAACGCAAGGAGTTGACCTGCAGGCCATGCCGTAAAGCGGCCACCAAGGTTGGTGTAACAGGATGCGCAGATGGGGAGCTCGACCGGGAGGAGGCCTTACCTGGAAAAGGAGCTCCTCGAGCTTTGGAAGCACGGACGCGGGGGAGCCACCAGAGCCGATGGAAGGAAGCGGCGCTGTGAGTGGTGGCGTGCGTGGGGCTTGTGGGGGACCACCCGCAGGCGTGAGGGGTGGCGTGTTGGTGGGCACCCCACTGCTGCCGTGCTGCGGCATAGGCGGACTGCCCAGCGCTCCCATTGTTGGCGCGACAGAGGAGAATTGCTGCCCTACGCCATGGCCTCCTGCAGCACTCATCATCGTGGGCGGGCCCGTGCTCATCTCTCCGATTGGTTTTCTCTTTTCGTTTTTGTGTTCTTCTTCTTGGGGTTTGGGGGTTTGCCCGGGAAGAAAAGAAAAAGAAAAGCGTGGAAGAAAAAAGTCTTGGCCCACAGAGCTCCGCAGGAACGGCGAGCGGTGGCACGTTGCACCAGAGCAGCTCTAAGCCCGCACGCCAAAGGAGGATGAACCCCGCCAAGCTGTTCCCCTTCAAGGGGATGAGGCGTCAGACGCCGCCCACCAGGGAGGAGGGGGCCATTAAGACTACGACCGACGACGTCTTCGAAGTCAGCCACTCGTACCCCCCTCCCACCACCACCACCACCCTACAAACTCATTCATTTGCCGCACTCTTCTTTGTCAAGGCACTCCTTTGGCCCTCTCTCTCTCTCTCTCTCAACTGGTGCGCGGAAAATGGCCATGCAGGGTTTCGAGCATTCCCGACCGCTCTCGACCTCCCATGAAAAAGCTTCCCCCACGTGCGCTGACTTCCGCTTGGGAGAGGAGAGGGTTCTAGAATAACTCGTCCTCACTCAGAACTTGGGTGGCGCGCACATCGTGCTGCAGTGCCGCCACCGCGACAGAGGCAGGCGCAGGCTTCTGGATCGGAGCAGGCCTCATCTCCACGGATGACCACGCACTACGAACTACTCTATGACCAGCTGTGGAAGGTTCAACCCCCCCCAATCCTCTCTTTCCTCACATGCCATGGCGTGGAAGCGGAGACGGGCAGCTGAGATATGTGAGCCGAGCAGAGGCGGCCAAGGCTGCAGCGGCGGTGCGAGCTCTTGCGGCTCAAATACCCGCGCGAAGACTTCACGGTGAAGGTGATCTTGCCCGACGTGATGGACTTCAAACTCTACCGCTTTTCGCCACGCATGCTCGTGTCCGAGGCCCTGAAGAAAATCAAGGAACGCAAGCGCATCACCACCGTACCCCAGGTGAGACCACCAATGACCAGCCCTGCCTCCACTGCTATCGTGGTGGCACTTTGTTGCAACGTCGAGTGGTGACCCACACGCTCTACTCCATATCGCGTGGTGACGCTCAGGATCTGTTGGGGCTCTACCTCCCACCGAAAGATGAGAACAATGACGGCGTGTGGATGGATCCCAGCTACCCATTGTGGATGTACAATCTGTCCTACCAAGTACGGCCGCCGCAGTCGCCGACTTAAGCTTCCTGGAGGTCGGATGCTCATGGCCTGCTCACATCTCTTCGCAGCAAGTGATGGAGATCAGGGCCAGGCCCGGCAGGGACGACCCCGTCCACCGGCAGGTGTTCCTCCGCATTCTGGTGCACGACGCCGACGGGCAAACCGTACGACGCGTCTACACCCACCTTACGAACACAAACAGTGCCGCCTTTGATAGCCCATACTCATTGGGCGCGCTCCACTCATCGAGATAGATGACCCGTACATTCGGGTTTGATACACGCCACAGCGTGGGGCATGTGCTGCAAGAGATCAACCAACGCATCCCGCTCGCTTATGGCTCGAAAGGTAGCGGCCCATCATTCATCTGAGCCATACTCCATGGCTCCAGTGTCCGCAGTGTACTTACCCCTCATGGGTACTCACCATCAGTTTCGCGAGTGCACTACGGCCTCTACCTCTACAACAACACACATGGGATGTGGTTGCAGGAGAACAAACCTCTGTCCTTTTACAACATCTCCCACATGGTATCTCTCCCCCCCCCGGTCCTGCTTAGCAGCGATGCCGAAGGTCGCCACACTGGAGTGTATCGGTGGTGACGCAGGACTCCTGGGGTGCCTGCAGGACATTGTCGGCTTCAAGGAGAAATCGCTGTACCACTTTCGGTTGGAAGGTTTGCCCGAGTCTGACACCAACACACTGTTGTTACCGTGCGACATCCCCATTAAGGACGCCATCACCCAAATGGCCGTCTCGGTATGAACTTCCGACCGCATTGCGCTTGGTCCAGCAGTTAACCCGCGCATGCACGGTTGAATCATGGTCCAGGTGGGCTTGGAGCGGACGTCCGCCGATCGCTACGGCATATGGGTAGAGGGCCGAGGCAGCTTCGCCGCGGCGGACAGCACGATGGCGGCCTACAGCCTCGAGCAGGGCGTTCGTTCTCCCGTCGGAGTTGCAGTTCCGTGTGTTTCGACCAACCCTCGCCTCTTACACAACGTTCGTGCATGCTGCGCGTGCGCACTGCAGGATGTGTTGGTGCTGAAGGCACACCCAGAAGATGCGGGAGGGGAGCATCGAGATAATCGAGCTCACGACCACGCATATCGTCTGAAGCTCATCAAGACTGATCCGCCGCCCGAAGAAAACGTAGAGTGTTACCGTAGCTCTTCTTTGGTGCGCGCGTATCTGAAGAGTGGACTGATCACGGACTTATGCAGAGCAAGGAGGTGAGCCGTGACAACGGAGGGTTCAGAGAGTTCGCGTCCTTCAAGCTGTTCCCTCGCCTCGAAGGAGAGGTATATTATGGGCGAGGTGCCCCCCCCCCCAATCCACTGCTTCGTAAGAGCTCACGACACTTTTGTATTGCCGCAGGTGGTGGTTAGGATCATCGCCAACGCGTACTGGGCGCCTCCCTACGTTAAAGACGTGGACACTGCGGGGTACACGGGCGATCTGTACATCACCAATTATCGCCTGGCCCTGTTCGTGCCCACCTTCGCCTTTGCCACCGTACGCGCCTCTGAGTACTCCATTTCTACACATTGGATGCTCGTCAGGCCTGACCGCAACACTGCTATTGTCTGGTTGTGGCGCGGCTTGCTGGATGGTACCTGCAGTCGGAGGAAGACACCTGCTTGGCTGTATCGCTCCCGCTGGGCGCTATCTCTCGCGTTGAACCGGGCAAGCAGAACAACGCACTCAAATACTACGTCGAGGTGCACAGCAAAGATTTCCGCGTACTGCGCTTCCTCTTCTCCAGGAGCGAGAAGCATCAACGCGACTCTCTCCATCGGAGTCTTGTTGAGAGCGGGTACGCATGTCGTCTCGCGCCTGGCAGGGTTGTGCTTGGTGAAGAGCGTAAAACTGATCATCTTGGGAGTGGCACACAGCCTTTTGTTTCCGAGGACGCCGGAACGCCTGTTCGCCTTCTTCTACAAGCCCAGCCAGTTCATCGATGACTACTCTGCTGGCCCTGAGGCGGGCAGTGACTCAGAGCTGAGTGCCAAGACAGAAGCCGATCTTCATGAGAATGGACTCAAGTGCGGCAGCCTGTCCGATTTGGCGGGGGATCACGAGGACGGCGAATGGAAGAGCGACGGCTGGCACATCTTCTCCGCTCGTGCTGAGTTCCACAGGTTCACTGCTCGTTCTCACATGTGTTTGTGAGGTCAGCTCGTGTTTCTCAACCACTCGTGGTGTGCTGGCTAGGCAAGGCGTTCCCAACAGCAAATGGCGGCTGACGGACGTCAACAAGGACTACGCCTACTGCGAAAGCTACCCCTCCCTACTGGCAGTCCCCGCGGGTATCTCCGATGACGAACTCAAGGTGTCACCTTCCTCACCGACGATGGCCTCTCTCCCCTCCCCTGTGGGCTGAAGTACTGGTGGGTTCAGGAAGTGTTCGCGTTTCGTAGCAAGGGCAGAATGCCGGTGGTATGCTATCGACACACCAACAACATCGCCATCGCCCGCTGCAGTCAGCCTCTCGCTGGCACGCTCTTCCTTCCCTCATCTGTGAATACATGAATGTCCCTCCATTTCTCCAAGCAGGCGGTGCTGATCTCGGCCCCGCTTATCGTGGCGCCTGGCCTGTGTCTGCAGGTTTGACACGCACGCGCTCGGTGGCGGACGAAAAGCTCTTTCGGCTGCTTCTCGACAACAGTCTCGGAGGATCGAACGCCGGATCGGGGCATAAGCAGCTGTACATAATGGACGCAAGACCGCGAGCCAACGCCTACGCCAATGCGGCCAAGGGAGGCGGCATTGAGAACCTGCAGGGGTATCCCCAGTGTAAGTTTGAGTACTTGGGCATTCCCAACATCCACGTGGTGCGCGAGAGCCAATGCAAGCTGAATAGTGTGTGCCTGATGGCCGCCGGCGAGTGCGAGGGAGGCATACTCTCGGCGCTGGACGCTTCCAAATGGCTCGACTACATCAAGCTCATCCTGGAGGGCGCGCTCAAGGTTTCCTTTCATCATCATCATCATCATCATCATCATAATCATCTCCCGCCCAGTGTTCCCATCCTTCACCGCATAGCGCCGCTCAACTGCTCAACCTACCGTCCAAAATCGCGCAAACATTCGCAGGTAGCGCGCCTGGTGGACGAGGAGCGTTGTCCGGTGACGTTGCACTGCTCGGACGGCTGGGATCGAACCGCGCAGCTTTCGTCGCTGGCGCAAATCTTCCTGGACCCCTACTTTCGCACCACCGTCGGGTTCCAAGTGCTCATTGAGAAGGAGTGGCTCAGCTTCGGTTAGTGCCCCGCCCTCCCCGCGGACGTTCCTTTAGCCATTCGATACGTAAGAAGACCTTCTCACCCCCCCGGATTTCTCTTGTAAAAACTAGGACACAAATTCTCCACTCGCTGCGGCCACGGCGACAAGAATTACCAGGACTCGCAACGCGCCCCGATTTTCTTGCAGGTGCCTGTCCCACGCCTTGCTTCCACCGCCCCCCGGCTAATCTCCAAGAACACTGCGCCACCGCGGTGATCCGCACGCATCAGTTCATCGATTGCGTATGGCAGCTCACTCAGCAGAATCCTTGTCTGTTCGAGTTCAACGAGAAGTTCCTCATCGCCATCCTCGATCACCTCTACTCCTGCAGGTCGGGATCCTTTCCCTTGTCCCTTCTCGCGAGTTGAATCTCCGGAATCGTGTTGGCCAACTAAGAGCGGTTTGCGCGTGTGCGGGCACAGGTTCGGCACGTTCCTGTGCGATACGGAGAAGCAGCGGGTGGACCAACGGCTGAAGGAGAAGACCGTGTCGCTGTGGAGCTACACCAATTGCGAGCAGAACAGGCGAGAGTACCTCAATCCCTTCTACGTGCCCGACATGTCAGTCCTCTTCCCCGACATCTCCTTCTTTTCGCTCTCCTTGTGGAAGGGCTACCACATGCGGTACGCATGCGAGCGGACCTCGGTTGTGTTTTTGGGGTGTGCAATCGCTTTCCGCTCACCAATAGTTGGTCCAACTTGTGGTGGTGGTGGTGGGTGGGGTGGGTGTAGGCATCTCACCCCGCCCAGCTTGCCACGCTTGACCCCGCAACTGCGGATATTGCAGCTGCAAAACGTGATCGAAGGAATGAAGGAGCAGATGGTGCGACTGGAGAACTACCGCGAGAAGCACAAGCAGCGCAAGAACGGAGTCGATCTCATCGCCAGCCGTGACACGCGCACCAACAACAGCTCGGCAGCCGAAGATGACGCGGACTTCGAAGAGGCCGATTTAGGATACGGCGGCCATCTGCTGGAGGAAACGCGGCCGTCCAACATCATGCGCGGCAGCGCCAACGTTATGGGCGCCTTGTGATAAGCTTATGCCACAAGGGGAAAGCCAAAAAAAGGGCTTTGCTTTCTGTGAAAGGGGCGCGTGGTCAAACAGCACACAAAGCTCTTTTTGCCTGTGACGGCGCCAACCGAGCGTTTTCGTAGGCCAGGACCCCGAACACACCGTTAGCCTTTGGGAAAGGGTTCGCCACATAACTCTTGCATCATCATTCTCTCCTTCAACACAATTTCTCCCCACTCATGAATCGTGTTGTGTTTCCCCCCAATGTGTTACCACGACGTTAAAGTTTTTTTTCGTATTTATGTTCAATTACAAACCTAGTGATTGGAATATGGACAAGACGGAAATCAAGAGTGCCACCATTCTCAAAACCCCCGTGACTCAGAAGTACGACGTGGGCGCCGTTCTGGGCTCGTACGCCGACCTCCTCTCCGCTTCTCTTTTTGACAACTTGGCGCCTGATTTCTCTCTCTCTCTCTTCTCCCTTTACTTCTCTCTCCCCAGCGGTAACTACTCGGTTGTCAAATTGGCAATCGAGAAAGGCAGCGGCAAAGAATGGGCTGCCAAAATCATCACCAAGAAGGAGGCTGGCCCTAAGGGCCTTCAGATGCTGCAAACTGAGGTCGACATCCTCGCTTCGTGTGAGCATCCCAACATTGTGCGCCTCTCGGAGGTGTACGAGACCGATGAGCACTACTACATCATAATGGAGCTGTACGCACCCTCCCGCCCTTTAGAGCCGGTTTCGTTCAAAAACTGAAGAACTGGCTAAGCCACGAATTATTATTCTTATTATTATTATTATTATTATTATAGGTTGTTGTTGTTATGGTAATTATTTAATTTATGATTTAGGTATTGATTTGCTTGCGACCTCACCACTGGCAATGCCCACGCCCGTCCCCACAACAGGATCAAGGGAGGAGAACTTTTCGATAAGATCGTGCAGCTGCAGTCGTACTCCGAGCGTGATGCCTCGCGCCTCATTCACCAGATCATCAGCGCCATCGCGCACCTTCACTCCCGCAGGATAGTTCACCGCGGTATACTGCCCTCTTCCGTGCCAACGGGGAACTGGCTCGCTCTTTTGGCCAATGTTCGGTTCACTCACCTCAAGTCTGCCCTCCCGCTGTCCGCAACCTTTTCCCGCATCTCCGCCTCCTTTTTCCCGATGTGGACTGAGCGCAGACTTGAAGGTACGCCGGCCGTCTATGCGCGTCTGACTCTTGACATTGCAATGGAAGGCTAACATTTTCCCACGCCGACCACGTCCATGACACCGCGGCAGCCGGAGAATCTTCTGCTGGCCAACGATAGCATCGATTCGCCCGTGCTGCTGGCCGACTTTGGTCTCTCCAAGGTTGTGGACCCCGAGAACCTGCTTAACGTGCCCGTGGGTACTCCAGGCTATGTCGGTGCGTGGCCCTCCTCCGTACTCGAAGCCAGTATGAAGAACACCAAGTCGCACCGAGCGGTTAATTTGCTGCACCGGTACTGACCATCATCGCCTTTTCCATTTCTGCAGCCCCTGAAGTGGTGCAGTGTCTCGAAGATGATAGCTCTTCCTACGGCCTCGAAGTTGGTACGCATGTCGCGCCCGGTCTTTGGTCTACTTCTACCCGTGATTTGAAGAGAGAGAGAGAGAGAGAGAAGGAAAAGCCAACCTAATTATTAATGTTTTTCCCCATCATTATGCTCTCCGGACCTCCTTAGACATGTGGGCCGTTGGCGTGGTCATGTACATTTTGTACGTACTCTTCTTCCTCCTCCTCGTCTGGTGAGACAGGTGTGGCTCACCGGTCTATCTGTCTGTAGGCTCTGCGGTTACCCGCCCTTCTACGCCGAGGACGATGACGAAGTATTCGATCAGGTACCCCGCGCGCGTTCTCTCTCTCTCTCTCTCCCTCTCACTCAATCTCACCCAACATCTCGCACTCATGCTCTGATGAGCCCAGATCTTGGCGGGAGACTTTGAGTTCCCCTCCCCGCACTGGGACGCTATCTCGGTCGAGGCCAAGGACCTGATCAAGAGGTGCATGACAGTGGACCCCACCAAGAGGATCAAGGCCGCTGAAGCCCTGCAGCACCCGTGGGTCAAGGTCCTCTTCTCCCTCCCTCCCTCCCTCCCTCCTCCTCCCTCCCCCTCCCTCCTCCCTCCGTGTTATGTGTGTCTCCCCTGACTGCCATGCCGCTAAACGTGGGGGGCACGTGTTTCTCAGGGCTCCGCCGCTCCTGATGATCATCTGCAAGGCACGCTCAGCGAACTCAAGAAGTTCAACGCCAAGAGGAAGTGGAAGGTATGCGTCTCAGCCCCGGTGTCTTCTTGGGTGAAGGCTCCATCAAATGGAACGTAAATAATCTTACGACCACAACTTGTGCAGCACGCCATCCTCGCCACGATGGCCATCAACAAGCTCACCGCGGTCACCTCGAAGCTGCAGAAGCTGCAGATAAACAGCTCCTACAAGGAGCTCCCGTGCATTCCTGAGAAGCACAGCGCCTGAGCTCCGCTGAAGGGCAAAAGAAGAGGGATAGACGGGGGGGGGTGACGATCGCTCTACAGCTCAAGAAAGGCAAGCAAGCGCTCACAGACCTTCTTCTCCCTCTGCGCACAAGTCCCTTCTCTTCTCTTTGCTCTCGTTCAGTACTTGGTGGCGCAGGGGGCGCAGATGGGTGTCTGGCCCTTGGCGGCGTAGGACTGGCCGGCGCCGATCACGTTGGCGCAGTCGCCACACTTGAAGCAGTGTTCGTGCCACAGCTGGGACATGGCCTGCAGCGCGCCCTCCTCGATCAATTTGCCGCACGCTGCGGCACACGCCACCAGGACGTTGAGGGGGGGGGGTATTTGTTAGCCCCATGCAGGTTTTCCGCCGCGAGCTAAGACGAGGGCCATACCAGCACAAAACTCGCCCTTTTCGGTGAGGAGGCACTTCTTACATCGCAGCTGGCCTGGGAAGAGTCCAAAGATCGTGGTGAGGAAGGGTCAGAAAAACAAAGAGGGGGGTGCGTGTGAGAGAGATGCCAACCGTTTTCGAGGTGGAAGGGGATGTGGGTGAGGTTGGCCTTGCAGGTGAGGCACACGAAGCAATGCTGGTGGTAGCGGGTGTCGCCCACGCCCACCACCTGGCCCTGCAGCTCGCCGTTACACACGCCGCAGCGGAAGGCCGCGCCGCTATCGCCCGCGGCCGTAGAGGGCGACGAGGAGTGGCATTGGCCGCAGCAGAGGTCACCCTTGGAGTCGACGATGTACTTGTTGGTGATGGGCGCCCCGCATCGCTTGCAGGCGAAGCAGTTGAGGTGGTACTTGGCCCCCGTGTGGTCCTCGGCCCCGGTGCCGGTGATGGGCTGCGCGCACACGGCGCACGCGGGCGAGTTGGCGGCGATGAAGTCCTCCGTGCAGTAGAAGCGGTCACCGTCGTGTCCGCCGCTCAGCACGTGATAGTCGCCCGTGAGCACCTTGCCGCACGTGCTGCATTTGAAGCACGCCTGATGGTAGGACCGTCCGCTCGCGTCGGTCGCCACCGTGCCGCTCAGCTCGCTGCCGCATTTGGCGCACGACGCCTGCAAGCCGCCCGCCTGTGTGCCGGCTGCAGAGGGAGCGGTCGGGCGAGGGCTCGGCGCGGCCGATGGCTGGGGTCCAGGGACGGCAAGCGTGGACCCCGAGGGGGGCGCGGGCTGCGAGTTGGAAGCGGCGGTGGCGGGGAATGGCGTCCCGGCACGAGCGCGCGTGGATGCGGGAGCGGTAGCGTCCGGCGAGGGCTGTGGTCCAGGGACGGCAAGTGTGGACCCCGAGGGGGTCGCGGAGGGTTGCGGGTTGGAAGCGGCGGCGACGGCGGTGGTGGTGGGGAAGGGAGTCCCAGCGCGAGTGCGTGTGGCGACAGGAGGGGAAGAGGGGGCTGGTGAACCTGGTGTACTACTGCCGGGTCGGGTCGGCTTTGATCCGCACTGGACGCAGAACTTGCGCTGCAGGGCATACTGGTGCCCACACTTCCAGCACGTCACGTCTCCATCGCCTGGTGTGTTCATGTTTCTCTTCTCTTGGCGTGGCTGACGGGACAGGTCTTCGTAATGGGATACAGGGGGGGTTGACTTGTTCTTGGTCTCTCCGCTTAGGGCAACGTAATTACGAAGAAGAAAAACTACGTATCACAAGAAAAAGGAAGAGAAAACAAGGAAACCTATCATATGATGGAGGCCGGGGAACCAGAAGCCTCGGGGCGACAGCCCTCCGGAGTCCTTGCGCAGCGGCAGCAGGTAAGCCCAGGCTTGCTCGAGCAGGAACACGTGCATGCCGTCTATGACCGCATTGCCACCCACTTCAGCTCCACGCGCTACAAGGTACTTGAATCTTAGCTGCGTCTGCGCACTGTATGTTGCTAAGTGTGGCCAGCGGGCCTTTCTGCCCGCCACCGCGCACACCTTGCAGCCGTGGCCTCTCGTCGAGAAGTTCTTGCTATCGCTGCCCGAGGGCACTCTGCTGGCCGATGTGGGCTGCGGCAATGGGAAGTACCTGCACGTCAACCCCTTGTGCTACCCCGTAGGATCCGACAGGTGTGTGCCCGTGCCCGTGCCCGTGTCTGTGTGCATGTAGCGCGTGACCCCAGCTTAACTCGTCCTCGTCATGCTTCCTGGCCAGGAGCGGCGAGCTGATCGCCATCTGCAGGGAGCGAGGCTTCGAGAGCTTGGTCGCTGACAACCTCAATCTCCCTTACCGTACCTCCTGCTTCGTGCGTTGAATCCCACCTCCCTCTCCCATCATGTTATTACCTCCAGGTGACTTTGGGCGACTTGGGGACAGGAAGCGGTCATCTCCATTGCGGTGATTCACCACATGTCCAGCGATGAGCGTAGAATTCAGGCCATACAGGTAATACACCACCACCACCACCACCACCACCACCACACCACCACCACCACCACCACCACCACCACCACCACCACCACCACCACCACCACCACCACCACCACCATCGCTACCCACAATCATACTTATGGCCGAGGGCGCGGATGCCTCACATTGGCGCCAGGAGCTGGGCAGGATCCTTAGGCCGGGCGGCACAATGCTCATCACCGTGTGGGCGTTCGAACAGGCACCTTTCCTCCCTGCTCTTTGACCTCTTTAGCCCCTTGGCGACTTTAATTGCTTGCCAAATCCACGCCACAGGCCTACGGTCGCGCATCTGACCCAGACATGGCGCGCGTTTGACGGGGTGTGCTGGCGGAGCGCAGAAGGCCAAGAAGTACACCGAGCAAGATGTGTTTGTGCCGTGGCACCTGCAGAAGAAGTTCGTCAAGGGCAAAGAGGGCGCCCCGCCAGAGGAGCCCAAGAAGCTCAAGAAAAAGAAGAAGACGAGAAAGCAAAGGGCCAAGGAGGAGCTGGAGAGGAAGAAGCAAGCGGAATGCGGCGAACGCGTCGATGAGCGGGATAAGGCCGATAGCGATGGTGAAGACCACCAGCAGCAGCGACAAGAGGAGCTCGCGCCGGCTGAATCCAAACCAGCCACCGATGAAGCTCAAGTCTTCCATCGGTACCTTATCTCCGTCCTCTTGCGTACGCTCACAGGCGATGATGTTCATTGTGGAGATCGGTCGTCGTGTACAGATACTACCACCTCTTTGTCGAAGGCGAGCTGGAGCGTATTGTACAGGCCGCAGGCGGTCTGCGCATCGTGGAGTCAGCGTTTGACCACGAAAACTGGTATGTGTTTGCAACCAAAGCCTGAAGTACACCTATGTGATGAAACATTGTGTACATCAGAGATAGCGTTTGCCATCAGAATGAATGAACACAACAAACTGCACACAGTGGGTTGCGCAATCTTGGCTTGGGTCTGGTAAAATTCAGCAGCGGTAATCGTGTTATACGCTACGATAGGCACAGGAACCAGAAGCACCAAGTGGCGGCGGGGGTGACAACTGAAATTTCAAACACGGAAACATATGTTTCTGTGCGCTTTTCACTTTTCTCCCGCGAAGCACAACAACCCCAAGGTCATCAAGAAGAGAGGACACAAAAAAATGAGCGCCACGACGGCACCCAAGGTTCAGACCTTGAAGGTGGGTTCACGCGTGGAGGTTCCCGAGAAAGGACGGGGGACAGTGCGCTTCATGGGCGCTGTCAAATTCTCATCTAAGGACAACTGGGTGGGCATAGAATTGGATGTCCCAAGTACGCCCTCCCTCATAACACACTTCAATCTGTGAGAGATTGAGTGTCCCCCCCCGATTATGCTTCTTGAAAATTCATAAATCCTTGCGTCACGTCTTGTACAAGATGGCAACCACGACGGCGCCGTAAAAGGCGTGCGGTACTTTAAGTGCACCATGAACCATGGCCTGTTTGTCACGAAAGACAAAGTGGTACTGTTTTCTACGCATCAACTTTCTCTCTTCTTTTCACTGCTCACCACCCTCTCTGGTGCGTATGCCCGGTGGGTGGGTGGATGGATATGGGTGCAGATGCTGCTGAAGAAGGTACCGGTCAAGGCGCCTGCCGGTTCGCTGCCTGTCAAGAGCCCGGCTTCGTCCAAGTCGCCGTCCCCTGCCCCCTCGGCGCCGTCTTCGCCGCGCGGCGAGGCCACTGCTCCTTCCCCCGCGCCCACGCCCGTCTCCTCGACCCCTCCCTCCCCCACTTCGTCGACGCCCATCACGTCTCCCTCTCTCACCGTCTCTGCAGCGCCCGACGTGGAGAGTGTGGATGAGAAAGAGAACGAGGAGAAGGAAGAGGAGGAGGCCAAGGCCGAGGAGAAGGAGCCCCTTCCCGCCCCCACCCTTATGACGACGCGGTCGACCACCAGCACTACCTCGACCCCATCGGTCACCCCGTCGACCTCGACCCCCGCCGCAGTCCCGTTGACCCCGATCATTACGAGCACGCCCTCTCGGCCCAGTGCTCAAGCGGCCTCACCGCTTAGCGCCGAGTCGACTGCCCTCTTCGTAACGTCCCTCCCGTAGTGGTGATGAGATCTCCCTCTTCTTACCTTTAGTCCTTTTATTTTTTCCTCTGTTGGTTGTTTGTCTCTACGCTGTGCGTGCAGACAACTCTGCAAGAGCTGAGCGAGTTCAAGAAGGATGCGCAGCAGAGGCTCAAGGCCCTGCAGAAGTCGCTCGACGAGGTGACCAAGGACAAGGAAGCCATCGCCAAGGATCTTGAGAGGGAGAAAAAGGTGCCAGCTCCCCTCTCGCACTCCAGCATGTGCCACCCAACGTTAGCTGCAATGGGAAGGGAGAGGCCAACACGATTGCGTGCCCTGTGTGTTCCATGCTCAGGATCGGGACAAGCAAATCGCCAAGATTCAGAAGAAGTGGGAGGACGAGAAGGAGCAGCTACAGAAGGCCTGGGAGGAGGAGAAGGAGGAAATGACCGACGAGATGGCCAATCTGAGCGAGACTCTCGAAATGATGACCCTCGACAAGGAGTTGGCTGAAGAGAAGGCCGAGTGTGCGTTTCCCATTGGCCCAACCCGTTCCATTGCGGCCCAACAAGTTCTCGCATTCTCCTTACGCGTTAGGACGCTCACTGTTTGTTCAACATGCCCCCATTGCAGCGCTGGAGAAGAAGCTGGATAAGATTAAAATCAAGTATAAGATCAGCGACTTGGGAGATGACGACGACGACGACGACGTGAGCGGCAGCGACGAAGACGAGGATGAGGGCCGACGGGAGAGAGTCGGCGGGTCTGGAGATGACAGCGAGAAGGCGGCACTTCAGTTGCAGATCCAAAGACTCACCGACGCGCTGATGAAGCTCAAGGATCTCAGCGTCATGGAAAAGAAGGAGAGCGAGAAGAAGATCAGGCAGCTCGAGCGGGAGAACGACAGCATCCCCGTGCTGGAGGAGAAGATTGTCAAGCTCAAGGACGACGTCAAGAAGGCCAACGAGAAGATCGAACAGCTTAAAGAACAGCTCGATGTTGCCCTGGAGGCTGAGGACATGGTCGAAGAGCTCAGCGATAAGAAGCTCGAACTCGAAGAGGTACCCGTTTCTCGACACAAACTCCATGTTCTTCTTATCCGTGTGCTCATCTCTCCCTCTTCTTTCTCCGGTTCTTCTCGCAATGAATGACTGCAGCAAGTGCAAGAGCTCCAAGCGACTGTAGAGGACCTGGAACAACTCCAACAGGTCAGCGAGGAGCTCGAAGAGAATCACGCCGAGGTGGAGAAGCAGCTCAGGACTGCCCTTTGTACGTCACCGCTTTTCTTGCCGTTCTCCTCCTCTCCTCTCCTCTCCTCTCCTCTCCTCTCCTCTCCTCTCCTCTCCTCTTTTCACGCTCGAACTCTTGTTCTAATTATCTTTGCGGACCTCTTCACTATCTTCAGACAAGAAGGAGATCCAGTACCTGGAGAGCTTGACGAAGATCAAGAACCAGCAGGTCGAAATCGAGGACCGCGACAAAACGATCGACCAGTTCCGTGAGAAGGTCAACTCGTTGCAGCACCACGTCAAGCAGTACGAGGAGAAGGAAGAGGACCTCGCCAGCGAGGCCCGCCAGCTCTCCACCAAGTCGCAGGCCCTCCTGGACCAGAACATTCAGCTGAAGGTGCCTCTCCCACTCCCATGCAGTTGGTCGTTCGTCTCTGACCCGCTACCCATCCACCGCCAGTCCCAAGTCACCAAGGTCGCCGCAATGGGGCTGGAGCGCGAGCTGTTCCGGCTGGATGTGCTGCAGGCGCGCAAGCAGCTGTCGTTCATCCAAGCGTTCCTGCCAGAGGAGATCCTCAGCCGCGACAACGAGTCGCTGCTGCTGCTCCTCACGCTCGACCGGCTTGTGTTCAAGTCCAAGCTCCTCATGGGCCACCTGCAGAGCTACTACAAGCTTGACCAGCTCTCCTTCAACCTCATCAACGACGTCGAGGTGCAGTACACCAACGACGAGCTCCTGTTCGCCTGGGAGCTCTACTGGGGCGTATCCAAGGTTATCCTCCTCCTCGCTCTCTCGTTTGCGTCAATGGCTGTGTTGATAGTTAGGGCTCATACTGGGGTGGTTACTTGTGAAGGTGAGGTTCTACACGTCGGGCCTGCGCAAGGTCATCAACGACCCGAGCGTGTGCCCGCCCGAGGTGTTTCTTAGGAGCGGACGAGCGGCGCTCGACCTTTTGCCCTACGAAGGCACCATGGACGTCATTTTGCAGCTCATCAAGAAGGAGGAGCTCAACCACAATTATGACATCTCCCTCTTCAGCGTACGTTTCTCACCACCTGCGCTGTCGCAGTTTCCGAGTCGCTCTCAGCTCTTTCATACTGATTCTTCTTCTGTTTTTTTATTTTTTTTTAATTATTTTTAACAAATGACATTTCATTCTTCGTTGCTACGGTGCAGTCGTTCCAGGACAAGATGGGCAGGCTGGTCAATCAGTACATCTTGGATGAGGGCAGCGCTCTCAATGACAGCTCGGATGGCATGCCCCTCAAACGCCAACTGTCGGCCAGAGGCACCGGTAACATGGCTCTCTCTCTCTCTCTCTCTCTCTTGCCTCGGCGCGCCGGACCTGTGTCGAGGGTGACAACTAACGACCGTTTCCCGCCGCAGGTGTGGCCGCTCTCCGCCCTCCGGTATGGAAGTCACTGCGACACGAGGTGGATGGCATCCTCGTTGTGGAGAACGTGTTCCTCGTGCTCTACAACCAGCTTCGATCTACTCTCAAGACCCAGTCGCCCGCTGACGGATCTGCCGAGGCCCTCGGTACCGCGGGTTCTTCTTCGCAGCTGGCCATCCCCATCCGGCTGGTCCGCGAAGCCATCGACGTCTGTCGGTACTCCGCACCGTCCATCGCGTATTGCATGCGCGCGTGCGCACTGGCAACTCACCACTCGTCCCTCCCCCGCCTTTTGTTGCGTTGCCTGATGCCACGTACAGCAAGCTGCAGAAGCACCTGCAGGAAAAGCCCACTCTGCCTCGTCACTACGCCTCCAAGCTGGAGCGCAACATGGTCAGCTGCTACACCACGATCTCTGGTGCTATCGAAGTCCTCCGCCAGCTCTTCGTCTACCTCCGGAGCACCGCCACTACGGTACGTTGAGCACTCACTCACCCACCCAGTGGCTCTGCGGCTCACTTTCGGTCGGCCGTTGCCGATTGTGCAGAGCCAGGACACTCCCACCAAGGACAGGGAGATCAGGTCGGCGCTTCCCAAGCTAGTGGCCAAGATCATCACCGACAACAAGGCCGGCTCGTTCGAGGAGGAGGACATGAAGGACCTCGAAACTGTCGATGATAAGGCGGACAACGAGGGCGGAGACTCGCAGTCCGCTGAGGAGGAGCACAAGGAGAAGGAGAAGGAGAACGATGCCCAGGAGCAGGAGGACGGGCCCGAGGAGAAGGGCAGCGAATGGAAGTGGCTCTCGACCCTGTTGGAGGAGACCTACGCTTCAATCGTCGGTGTGAGCGACAAGATCCTTAACTCATCCAACTTCATCAAGCCCGATGCCTCCATCAACATCACCCCGCTCTCCACCCCCAACACCGCCTCCTCGACCCCCGCCGGCACGCCGGCAGCGGCCCCATTGGGCGGCAAGCTCCCGACCCCCTACGCCTCCTCCGCGTCCTCCTTCACGCCAGCCTCCGGCTCCGCGCCCCCTTCGCCCTCCCTGCGAACCACGGGTTAGCTCCTCTTACACCGCCCTCCCTTTGTGTTGCTCATTCGGTGGCTGACACATATAATTCTGCTCGACCGACAGAGGCCCAGCCGAGCTGGAAGCAGCGCGCTGACGCCGTGCGGGCCGAGTTGGCGGCTGCGGCCTCGGTCCGGTCGAAGCTGCTGGAGGCCGAAGTCCTCGCCCAGGTAATCCCGCCGCGCTGCTCCAGCCATCAGTCTTGGCGTGGATGATGATGCTGATGACGCTTGGGGGCTCGCGCAGGAACGGCTTGTCAAGCTGGGACTTCAGGAGAACGAGATCAAGGAGCACCTCTCGCGATACAACGTTCTCCAAATGCACCTCACCGCGCTCCAAAAGAAGGAGGCCGAGCTGTCCGAGAAGATGGAGAAGCAGACCGCCGAGCACGTATCGCAGGAAAAGGCACGCATGCTCCCTTCCCATGTGTGTTGGTTGCGTCCCACTCACTCTCCTGATAACGTTGTCTGCCGGCTGTGCAGATGTACGAGGACGCCATGGAGACCATCCAGAAGGAGAACGAGCAGCTGCGGCAGCAGATCAGATCACTCCGAACCGAGATACGACACCTCGGTGAGCTCCAACACACCCATCCACTCTGTGGCCGTCCCCAAAACGTGTATTGTTACTTATTGGAGCGCGGTCGATATCGAGTGCAGAAAACGCAAAGAAGGAGGCCGAGGAGCAGCGGTCCGAGCTGCCATCACTGGAAATCGTATCGGTGGAGATCAAGGCGCTCAAGCGGGCCCTCGTCCTACTGCGGCGGCAGAACAGCGAGCTCCTCGCACGCGAGGGCCAGAAGAGACTGCGCACGCTGCTACCGCCCATCTCGGACGTCGAAGCCAGGTACCACTAGGGCCTCCCCGTTCCCGGCAGCAGGCACATCGCGTGGTGTTCACTCGATGCCTATGCGCTTGTCCGCGCGCAGGTGTGCCTACTTCACGCCCCTCCAGCAGCAGCTGCAGCAGGACCAGAACGTCGACGAGGATGAGCTCGTCGAGCAGGCGCGGGCGAAAAAGAGGAGCGCCACCATCGCGGCGATGGGCAGGCGCAACGCCGAGACCCAGCAGTTCCTCAATCAGATTCAGTCCGTCAAGGCAGCGAGCAAGGTATGCCGCAATGGCCGCCATCGCGTTGCGCGCTCTTTTCCGCGTGTAGAGGGTCACAAGTAACGCCGGCGCTCTGATTGTAGGTAATCGACCTCACGCTTGCTGGCCCGGAGGCTCCCAGCCAGCAATGGGCCAACAGACGATTGGCTGCAGTCAAGCTCGAGGTACGTACCTCGCCGTGAGAACCCGGGCAATTGTCATGGTAAAGGGGCTGGTACTGATCGCAGTCTGATCTTCGCAGGCCCAATGCAAGCAAGCGAAGGAGAAGCTCATTGCTGCCCTGCTCGAATCTCATTCGCCAGTCAAGATCACCACCGATTTTGCATCGTTCCCCTCGGCCCCGCTTACCGAGGCACGGCAGCTCCCCTCTGTCTGTCCTCTGCCCTCCCCTCTATTGTTTCTTTCTCGCCCTCCTGACGTGACTGATGTCGACTCCGTTTTCCGCGTGCAGCCTCTGGCCCACGCCCGGCCGGTGGGCAAGCTGGGTCTCCCACAGGTGCCCCTCCCCAGTGCCGGCAAGGCGGACCAGGGAGACGCCAAAGAAGTGCGAACGCAGATGCAGGATCTTCTGGCGCGGCTCAAGCACGGCAGCAGAACGCGCGTGACCCTCAACCCGCGCCAGCTGCAGCACGTTCACTCCCTCGTGTTCTAGACTGCGGGCTTCAAGTCAACTTTATCTATTTTATCCCTTGCAAGTCAAGCTTTTGCCCCACTCGCTATCGCAGGGTCAACCCTGGCATGGACTGGGCAACATAGCTGAGGGAGAGAGGGCCAGAGGGTCAAGATTGGCCAAACATCTTGCCAAAGACACCCATCCTTCCTTGTTGACACAACACAAGGCCTCTGAATTGCAAGCTCTTTTTTATGGTGCAACTTTCTTGGTGTGCTGGCACCATCATGTGTGACCACCACTGCACTTGTCAATGCCCCTCTGCTGCAGCCTCTCTGTCCTTGTGTTTGTGCTCCCTCTGTCAGCAATTATGAAATCCACTTAAGTGAATGACCCAATCACAAACAGCTGTTTGTGATGGCAGCCAAGTTTTTGGCACAAATTGGTGACTAAACAAGCAGCCTAAGAGCAAACTCCAGCACAAAACATGGGAATGCAGATATGTTAAGATTTGTCTTGAAGTCAACCTATCTTTGATCACAGTCAGGGTGTCTTGTGACACCCAGCTCCTTCATCACATGGAAAACCACATGCAACCACCCTCACAATTTATCTCATCCATGGTTGAAACTGGGTTGCTGGGTGCTTGTCCCAGGCTTCATTGTATATCTTCTGTGGAGAGATTTTGTGCACTTTGCCTTTGCAATCTGGTGCTGGAGAATCTGGTTGTTTAAGTCAATGGGGTGCATCCAAGCTGAACCAGGCCATCCAAACTGAGTGTTTGATTGAAACCAGTGCTAATCAGTGTAAAACTTGATTGAGATTGTGGTTACAGACTGTCATGCACCTTCCCTGTCTGAAGTCTCTGACTGCAAATTTGTGATTTCTCTATCTAAATTAAAAGCTAAAATTGATTTTTAAAATGATTATTTGATTATAGAGGTGGTTCTGGGTGCTGGTACTGGGCTGTTGCTACCTCACCTGAAAGCCTGAGAAGGTGCTACCCCATCAATGACCTAAGGGCTCCCAAAGTCCTTTAGTACCAACTTTCTGGACCCCCTTAATCAACCAACTTTTTTGTGCTGATCTTACATGTAAGCCACTCCATGGTACAATGCCCAAGCTTGAGTCAGGTATGTTAGGTTTCACCTACACAATTAAGCTTGCCCAGTGGCCTGGTGGGTGCCCAGGTGGCCAGGCAGCCACAGTGGCCAGTGGCATCTAGGAAGCAGCTAGACAAGAGACAGTGGCAGCCAGGTGGCAGCCAGTGGCAGAGGCAGTGCCCAGGTGGCAGCTGGGTGGTGGCCAGTTGGTGGTGCCCAGGAGGCAGTGTTCATAACAAAGCCTGTAACATGCACCAACCAGTCACATCAACATAAAATCAGGATCAGCCCTTGAAAGTGATTGTGGAAAAAAATAAAACAGTGAACATGACGTTCAAGGTGGCACGCTCCAGGCACAGCTGCAGACCCAGTAAAATGCTTGGCTTGGGCCCAAACTAGCAGCTGTGGAACGCCCATGGCAGTTTCACACGCCACTGCGCGTTGTCGCGCGTAACAGCACCGTGGGTGCGTTTTGTATTGAAGGAGAGAAGCTGAGAGCGAAAATTGTACAACAGATAGAAAAGAGGGGCACAGGGGCTGTGTACAGAATTAGAGGAGAGGCATGAATTTCTTGACCTGTTCTGGGGGTATCTTGACGCTGACGAAGTAGAGCAACCAGTTGGTCTGCTTGATGAAGTGCCACTCAGAGGTGTCGTTGGTGATCGAGATGAAGTTTTGATTGCAGTTGGCAGTACGGGCCTCGAGGGTCTTCCCATCAAAGATGGCATCGGCAATCTTGTAGCGTATAGTGGTTGTGCCCACATTGTTCTCGAGAAGGAAGGTGACCTTGAGTACGTCGTCCTTGGATTTCATGGGCAAAGGGGGCAGATCTGAGGTATACACGAAGACCTGCGGCGGATTATCTTGTGTCTTCCTCACCCGAATGTCAAAAAACGAGTGTTGGCCCACCTCGTTCAGCTGCAGCACCCCGTTCCAGAAGAATGATCGACGTGCCTCCATCCTCCTCCTTCAGCAGCAACCAGATTACCGAAGAAAAATAAAAGAGAAAAGAAATACGGGCGACCTCCGCGGAAGAAACGAAGAACTCACAGCCCACAGCCCCGACCCGTAAGCGCGGCACCGGAGAGAGAAGATGGAAGGTCATGCGAACAGTTCTCAGGCCTCTGCCAAGTCTGCAGCCGGAGCCGGCTCCGTGAAGATTGACACCGCGGTTCAAGATGAACGCGCGATTTTGGCCAAGATTCACAAATTGGAGAAGTGTGTAACAGAGAAGGGACAATTGGACACTCTCCCAGAGCTTCTCCACACCTGCACGGTACCAACTTCGTTTTGCTCAATTTCTTTTCATTTTAAGGAATCAAAATTCAAGTTTGTGTGAATTGTGTGAATTTTGTATCACCAGCTCGGATGAACGGCGTGTGTGCTCACACGAGGGTCATTCTTTTGCAAAACAGGACGCTATGTCCACGGCTACGGTTACGTTCAATACTGTGCGAGCGCTGCAGCGCGTCTTCACGCATTTGGCGGCCAAGGAGGTGCTCGACTTGGGTGCTAGCGAGGACAAGAAGCACGGGGCCGCCAACACCAATCGGGACCCACTCAAGGCCGCTGCGTTGGGCCACTACAAGGGCTTCGTGCGGGCTCTCCTCGCTCTGCTCACCCACCGACACGATCAAGTCAAGGTCTGTATGCTGTGCCTCTCTTTCGTTGTTTTCAGCCGAGGTCATCTGACAAACTTGGTATGTGTGTGGTGTAGACACTGGCGCTGAAAGTGTTGATGGAACTTCTGCACAAGAAGACCGTCGCTTTCAATAAGGCCAACAAAGAGAACTCATTTCCGTTCAAGCACTTCTCCGTGCTCATCGGTCTCTTCTCTCTCTCTCTCTCTCTCTGTGGGTGGGTGATATCTTGTCTGTACATCTGTATGCTCATCGGGCGCCTTCTTTCCCGTGATCACCAGAGCGTCTGGTGAGCGAGAGCAAGGGAGCCGAAACGGGATTGTTCAGCCAGTTTGTCGGAAAATACCTCTCCAAGTACGACGATGTTCGCTATTACACACTCAAGTCCGTGCGGTATCTGCTCCTCCCCTTCTCTCTCCCTTTCGCCTGTTTTTGTTGACTTTCCGTTGGGCTCTGTCTGCCGCAGTGCCTTGTGCGAGCAGCACAAGATTGCCCTCAAGTCCGCCGCTGGACAACGGGCGACAAACGACACCATCACCGGCATGTACCTGCTGTTGCAGAAGGTCACCATGCCAGAGTCCGATGATCGCATCACTTCCTTCTGGATCCCAGTGGAGAACAGCAAGGCTCTCGCCGCTGCCCACGCTGTCGCCAAGCAAAAGAAGAAGGCCACGGTAACGCACGCACCACATTTCCCGTTCCGCACTTCCTCACTCTTCTAGGATGTGAAGGGCCAACTAACGCGATGACATTTTACCTCCCCCCTCCCTCTTCCTATGGTGCATCGGGCCTGATCTCAAACTACGCTCAGCGCAATGTCTATCTGCGTTCGGAGATGCAGAAGCAGAAGAAGCGCGCCCAGGCCAAAATTGCCAGCAAAAAGTCCGAGGGTACCCTGGCCGTCAAGTTCACCTACGGTCACAAGAAGATCTTCGAGGCCTGCTGGCTCGCTTTCCTCGCGCTGCCTCTCACCACCCCCATCTACAAGGTTCGCCCTCCGCCCTGTCACATCTATAACCACGACCATTGAACGCTCACCCTTGTCGCGCGTCGGTCTTGTTCCCTCAGGACATCTTGCGCCGGATGGACACCCACATCCTGCCGCACATGATGCAGCCCATCCGCCTCATCGACTTCTTGAAGGACTCGTATGACGTGGGAGGCGTGGTGTCACTCCTGGCGCTCCATGGTCTGTTCATTCTCATCACCAAGCACAACCTGTACGCACCGCCCATCGCTTCGAATCGCTTCAATGGTGGTGACCCCGTTAACTCTTTTTTTCCTGTTCTCTCTCTCCCCTTTCCTCTCCTTTGTGTGGCGACAGGGACTACCCGGACTTTTACAAGAAGCTCTACGCGCTGTTCCAACCCAATATCTTCCACGTCAAGTACAGGGTCAAGTTCTTCCGCCTCGTCGACGTTTTCCTCAAGTCGTCGTACGTTGTCGAAACGCCCCTTGTTGCGTGAGGAGGGGGACACGTGCGTTCTACCAGTGGCTCACCCTTCTTCCACCTCATTGCAGGCACTTGCCCGCCTATTTGATCGCCGCGTTCGTGAAGCGCATGGCCCGAATGGCCCTTCATGCCCCGCCTTCGGGAGTGCTCTTCGTGATCGCGTTCGTCTACAACATGCTTAAGAGGCACCCGCAAATCCAGATCATGCTTCACCACGTCGATGAGGTTTCGACCGGCGGCAGCCTCCTTCCCGTCGACACCAGGAAACGTATATGTTATTGTCTCTGATCCTTTTCATCATCGGCCGGGATCAGCACTCACGCGGTGTTTGGTTTATGTTTGGGCGCATGGACGCTGGCGCAGCGACCGGCGTGCGAAAGAACGAGGAGGCGGTGCTCATGCTGGCGCCCTCAGCCCACACTGCGACCGTGGCTCCCGCTAACGACTCAGTGCTCATGCTCAACAGCACTACAAGCAGCGACGCCGATGGCAACAACAAGCGCAAGAGGGACGACAAAGAGGAAGCGAGCGAGGCCAAGGCAGAGGTCAGTCAGACGCCTGATTCCGCCCAAGTCGAGGGACAGGGCAAGAAGAAACGAAGGAGGAGGGGCCGAGGCGGTGCCACCAAGCAGCCTAACGGAGAGGAGGGAATGGAGGGCACTGAGGAGGAGGCCGAGGCGCAAGTGGAGAAGTCCGACGATGCCAAGAAGAGCGCCAGCACCGGTCCGGTCGAAGAGAACGAAGCCGAGCTGGCACGGTACACGCACAGCGGAGCTAACGGGAGCGACCCCTTCCTGTACGAGGAGCTCGACCCGCAGAAGTGCAAGGCCCTAGGCAGCTCGCTCTGGGAGCTCAAGGTACGCCTCCTCGCCTGCCCCAGAGGAGTGGGTGTGGGCTCAAGACAGGAGCGGTGGGGACAGACCTTGCAACACCACTACGTGCCGCAAGTGAGCAAGCTGGCCAAGATTTTTGACGAGCCTCCTGTGAAGCAGCCCTTCGATTTGGATGACTTCATCGATCTCTCCTATCTCTCGGTACGGCCTCAGAAACACGCTAACGACGTTGTACTGGCCAGTGCTACCACACACACAGCGATGGGTCGCCTCTCTGATTCCGTTCTCTTTCCGTTCGCCAGTTGTTCGAAGCACACGTGAAGAGGAAGACCAAGTCCACGACGGCATTGGCCTACCAGCCGCAGGAGACCCTGTTCGTAGCCTCGGACGCCTTCCAAGCCGACTGGACCTTCGCCTGAGTCGTCTCTGCCTCTGCGTTTCTCCGTTTTTCCGGAAGAGAGAAATAAAGAAAATAATTAAAAAAATTGGCCGCAAGGCGCACAAGCAGAGAGCACGCGTGTGGAAGCGGAGGGAGAACACGACGAGAGGGACGAGAGGACTCCCACAAAATTGAACTGAATTATTTGGGAGATTGGCCTTTGTGTCATGCATTTCCAGCACTGCACCTAGATCCTCATCCCCAGCCATAGCAACCAACATCACAATCACCTCTCGAAAGATAGATATTCTCCTCCTATTCAAACAGTTCCCGCTCGCGTGCGCAGCGCGAGAGGATGAAACGATTATATCAAAGCTGGCCCGGGCGAAATCGATTTCAATGTGGCGGTCGACTCGTAGCTGGACCAGATCGACTCTACTTCTACCTTGCCCTCTCCTTCATCGTAGTGCCGTTCATCATCGCATGCGGCTTTATGTATGAACCGCCCCCCCCCCTTGATTGCGCCTCTTTAATCCCCACTCGCTCTATTGAATTAACATCGCATTGCCTTGGCAGATGGCCATATTTATTCATTCGACTGGGGTGGTACGTCGCGATCGCGCCATTGGTGGGATACATCGCGCTAGCCCTGTCCTCAGTCGCCTTTATGCTCCTCACGCGGTATCGCGACCCCGGCATAATCCCTCGCGGCCTCGAATTCGCACACAACCCAGGTGCGCCCATCTTCTCTTCTCCTTTCTCGCCCCCTGTCCTTCCTTGTGCTCGCACCCGTCGCCGTCGCCGTCGCCATCCCCTCTTCGCGCACCCTCTTGCTTCCTTGCCTATACGACCGCGTCCCCGTCCTTACCCCCCCCCCCCGGTGTGGTGTTTGGGGTTGGGACGATCCAGACAATCCGTTCGACTACGAACGCAAGAAGCCACCAGAGACCATCAAGATCAACGTGCACGGCGAAAACCTGCGCATCAAATACTGCGGTACCGCTCTCCTTGCCCCCGCAACTGTTCCATCCTGCCTCGCTTCTGACTCACTGTTTCTCGGGCGTGAGCGCACGCATAGAAACCTGTCATATTTACCGACCACCACGAGCGATTCACTGCTCCGTGTGCAACAACTGCGTCGAGCGGTTCGACCACCACTATATCCTTCTCCACCGCTCCCCTCCCGCACAGTTTGCTGTTCCTCTGTTCGTCGTTTGTTTGTTTGTTTGTTTGTTTGTGTTGCGGCGTTGACGTGGTGTCGATTCCTTGACTTGATCGCACGTCCCTGGATCGGCAACTGCGTCGGACTTCGAAATTACCAGACATTTTTCGCCTTCGTGTGGTGCACCATCTTGAGTACTGTTCTCCCCCCTCCCCTCCAACCCGCCCTCTTCTCTTCTCCCGCTCCTTACACCCGTTTGTTGGGCCGCATCTCTCGTGTGGGGCGTTGGCCTGTGTTCCGCCTGCGCAGGCTGCATCTACGTGCTGTGCATATCCATTGTTCATCTCGTGTTCATCATCATCGATGTGGTGGACAACGAAACGGACGTCAACATCTTCACATACCTTCTCAAATACGGCGGCTGGTGCTCGTATCCTTTCATCACCCACCTCGCCCCCTTCTGGTCCCACGTGGTGGCTCGCGCATGCGTGATCTGTTTCGTTTGCTGTCGGTTTCCCCTTGACCCTCTCGCTTAGCGGCCTGATGGTGCCGTACTGCCTGCTGGCTCTGGGGCTCGTCGGCTTCTTGGGCACCTTTCACTGTACCCTCGTATCCGCCGGCCAGACCACCAACGAAAAGGCAACTCCCCTCCTTCTCCTTCTCCTTCTCCAATCTCCTCCGTTTCTCTCCTCCCTTTTCCTCGTTCGCTCGTTTGTTTGAGGGCCTGACTCTTTTCTTTCTCTCTCTTCGCTTGTGTGTGCAGCTCAAAGGCCTGTACAAAAAGAAGAAAAACCCGCACTCCAAGGGGTTGTTCGGCAACTGGCTGACCATCCTCTGTGCGCCACGAGTCCCCAGGTAAACCACATCGCATCACACCATCAGGCGCAGTTGCAGTGGTGTTGACTCAGGGTCTCGGTGTGCGTGTGTGTTTGACGTGATGATGTCGCGACGTCAAATAGCAATTTTGATTTCCGAAGCTTTGTGGACGAGGCCGAGCAGAAGAAGTGCCGAAGGAAACTATGGCCGCAGCGAAAACGAAAGGACACTGGAGGTACACCCACTGCCTCCTTGACTCGACCACGTAAGCAACGAGCGTGCTGACACAACCGGTGGTGAAACCAGGGGAAGGAGCATCGGAGCGAAGATCGAAGCGAAAGCGGCAAACGACCAGCGCGAAGGAAAAGGTGAAAGAGAATGGGGACTTTGCGCTGGAGGAGATGGAGACCGGGCGAGGGAAGAGCAGCGGCGACGGAACGAAGGGTAAGGGAAAGGAGGTGCGAAAGGAGGGCGAGGACAACGGCAACAGCAAGCCGTAAAGACCCCTCCTGCTGGGTGCACGGCCACTCCCTCCCATTCCGGCTCTCTTCCTCTCCTCCCGTCTCTCCTCTTCCCTTTGGCAGCTTATTTTGTGCAGAGTGTGTCAGCGGTGCTGGGGACGGTGGGAGCTGTACAAAACCTTGTTCGTAAACGCAAACAAAGCTTCGCGCATAAGAATAAAAGAGAAATGAATTAAAAAAACAAACAAACATTTTTCTTCAAGCCGCGCGAAGAGATGGCGGCCAGCTTCTGGAGCTCCTCTCACGAGTGCGGCTCCTTCTTTCAGCGGCTATTGAAGCTGCAAGCAGCGCTCACTTCCTACAACGTTTGGGGCGGGATGCAGGTCATGGCTTGTGACCAAGGACAAAATCTTGAGCTGCAACCCCAACGATCGTGGCTACCTTTCGTACGACGAGATCATCAAAGCCAAAATATATTTCTGTGACGGTACCCTCTACCTATTTATCCGTGATTTTCAGCATTTTATTATTTATTTATTGTGCTCGCGCTACAGTGATCCAACACATGGGGAAGAAGCTGCACCTGCGGCAGCGAGTAGTGGCTACCGCAAGCATCTACTTTCGTCGCCTGTACCTCACGTACGCCACGCACTTGCTCCATCGCTCATCGCAGGCTTCTTACTGTCCTCGTTGTGCCTGTGAGAGTAGGAATAGCTTCGTGGAGTACGACCCACGATTATTCGCTCCTGGGTGTCTGTACTTGGCCTCCAAGATTGAAGAATGCATGACACACGCCAAGCAGTTTGCCTCTCAGGCCAACGAAATCAGTATGCGCCCTTCAAACGCAACGCTGCTTTTGTGACTTCCTGTGTGTGTGTGTGTGTGTGTGCGTGCGCGTGCGCGTGCGTAGTAGACAGCATACAACGACAACAACGATCGCCACCGTGATGGTGGGGTGGTGCACACCACGACCACCACAGTGCGATTTTTCTCACCATTGCCTCTCTTGGCCATGCGGGCGTGCAGTGAAGAACAACTGGCCGTACACGATGAACGATATCCTCGAAAGCGAATACTTCATCATGGAAGAGATGAACTTTAAGATGGCGCGCCACCTCTCCCTCTTCACCTTCCTCGTTTGAAGGTGAAAACTACTAACCGCACATTCTGCGCCGCTTCTCCTCCTACCTCTGTAGATAGTGTACCATCCATACAGGTCGCTGACGCATTACACGAATGACGCCGCCATGAACTCCACCTTCCTAGAAAACGCCTGGTGCGTCCTGCTATCGTCGCTTTGGTGATAGACGTGTGGCGCCACTGAAACCAACCACGTGGTCTGGCTAAAACACCAACGCAGGTATCTTGTGAACGATTCGTATCGAACAGATGTGATGTTGATGTATCCACCCCATGTCGTGGCGCTGGCGGCGATGATGATGATCGCGCACAAGGATGGCGTGAATCTGCGACCATGGCTCGCCACGCTCAACGTGGACTTGAAGGAGGTAAAGCTACGCCTCGTGTGGCGACTGCCACGTGATGTTGGGTGGGTGCTCACGCAGGGGAAATGGGTGCACAGGTGTGGGTGGTGCTCGAGACGCTGCTGGATCTGTACATAGTGTGGAACAAGATGAGCGATGACGAAATCGGGTCTATCCTGAACAAGATCAGCCTCAAGTGGAAGGAGAAGCGCAACCCGCCGGCCATGCCCCTTGAGGCCAAGCCCGCCGCCCTACAGAGCATTGCCACCAGCTGAACTCGCCTTGGTCCCTCGGAGCCTCAGAACTCCATTCCCTGACTAAGGTGAAATAGAGAATCCAAGGCTGTGTGTCTATGTGGCTCCCCACAAGGCAACCCTTTCTCGTGGGACACCTCACAGCCCCAAGCGGGTGGAGGTGTATTTTCCGTCGTACGGTGCCCGCGTGCCACGAATGAACAAAAGGCGCTTACGGCTGGTCAGGTTTGGCTTCGAATACCGCCTGCAGCTGCACCACGTAGACGATGGGGGCGTAGGAGGGGGAGCAGAGGGTGGTGTTGACCTCCACGAGGTTACGCGGCATCCCAATGTCGCTGAGCTTGCGCGCCACCATCCCATGAACGTTGGTGTTGAGCAGTCGCGTGGGCTTGAGATCTGTCTACATCGCCAGGGCCTCGCTTGTCACTTAGACAGCAGGGCAGCGCAGGGCAGTCCCGCCGTACCTTGGGCCTCGGCCTGGGTGTGGGCAAGCCGGCGTGCCTTTTCCAGTAGTCGGCCCATCACCTGCACGTGCAGCTGATCCGTTTTGACACGCGACACGTACGTGCCCACGTGGAGCCCCCCCGAATAGGCAAATGATATTTGGCTCCTGGTCATACAAGACACACACGCACATCATACATCATGCACACAGCATGCGCCAGGAGCACTGAGCGGCCACACGCACGCGCGGGGGGGGAGTGAGCAGGGAATGACATACTGGGCGAGCTGGTAGGGTAAGAAGGAGTGCGGGATGAGCGCATCGATGGTGCCCGCAACTCGTCGGGTGGCTTCTAGGACCACATCAGGATCGGGTCCGTCGGTCGAAGCGGGCGGAGGCAGCGGAATGATGACCTGGCAGGTCCTCTGCGCCGAGAAGGTGTGGGCGTGGGTGGGAGGCTGGCCGTAGATTCCCATCGAGTTGTCCTTTTCCTTTGGCCCCAACACCACAGCCTCGATTTTGGCCTGGGTAGCGCACCGTGTGTGCATGTGAGAAGACAAAGCCGTAGGAGAGTAATACGGGAGGCAGCGGGAATGCACCCTGGGCACGTTCTCGAGATAGCGGCGCACTACTTGGGCCCACTCAGCTTGCGTACCGCCCTCAGCAATAGCCGCCTTGATTTCCTGCACTTTCCGCGCTCGATCGTAGTTCCGGCCTAGTGTGAGCAAAGCAGCCCATTATGAGATCTTGTCATCTCGCTCCTTCCTCTCGCGCACGCAGTCGCATACGCGCGCCAAGGCGTCAAGGGCCGTTACCGATGAACTTGAGGCAATGGTTGGTGACCACTTCAGAATGCCGGCCGACAGCATCCAGCACGTCCACCACGTTGTCCAACGAGACAGCGGTGACCAGCAGGCGCTCGCATAACTAGACACCATTGTGACAGTGGCTGTCATCAGTTGTCCAGGTTGCACTGGCTCGCCTGACGGAAGACCTGGTGGGGAGGCAACCGGGGGGGTGGGCGAGCACAAACCTCCTTGAGCGAGAGGAGACCCTTTCGAATCGGCGTCTCCGCGAGAGAGGGCGCTCGCGAGGTCGTGGAAGTCGAGATCGTCACAGGGATTGCGGAAAGTTCGACATTTGAAACGGTGGACGATTGTACGGTGTGCAGCTTCCCTAAGAAGTCGTCTTCATTGCCTTGGGCCTCCTCGCTCTCGCGCTCGGCCGCGTTGTCAGCGGTGGCTTCCCCCCAAGGTCTCGCTGAGCCGTTTCTGAGAAGCGAGATAGGGCGAGCCGGAACGGAGGCCAGGCTCGGGAACATAGGAGCGGTGTAGGTGGGCATGCGAGGCATTAGCGTCGCCCTATCCACACCTGCGCTTGGCCCCATTCTCTGCTCATTGCCGCCATCGTGAGCCTTTTCGCCGGGCTGGCTGACCCGGGCAAGATCGATCGCCTCCACGGCACATCGAAAGCGCTCCGTTTGCTCCTCCAGCTGCGCCAGCAGAGGCTTCACCGAAGGCCCCTGCTGGCTCAGGCGATACTGCACCACCGCCTCTGAGTCACCGAACTGTGAGATGAAGCCGCTGTGGGCCGGCATTCGGAAAGTGATAAGTGGGGTACCTGTGGGCCAGAACTTGAGCTTCTCCTTGGCTATGACAGCGATACGCGTGTTTCCTAAATAATAAAATATTAACAAGAAACAGAAACCGGCGTGGTGAGGTTGCGCTGGGAGGAAGCTGAGTTGTGGTGGGGGGGGACCATCGGGTGTTACTGATGTGGTGCTCAAGTCAAAGGGAACAGCCCCAGGCAGGCCAAACGCGTGCATCGTCTTTCGCTTAGTTTTTTTTAACCACACAAGGCAGAACAAATAAAAAAAAAGCATCCTTTTTACCCTGGCCACTGAGTGTAATGTGCAGCAGGAAACTCGCTTTGTACAACAGATGTGTGTGTGTGTGTGTGTGTGTGTGTGTGTGTGTGTGTGTGTGTGTGTTGTGTGTGTGTGTGTGTGTGTGTGTGTGTGGTGAAGAAGGAGTAGAGGGCAGCAGTGGGTGTTCTAATAATCTAATAGTCGAGACCTAAGAGACCCGCGCCGGCACCCTCGCCGTCGCTCTCGGAGTCAGCGTCCGTGCCGTTCTCAGCCTTGATGGTGGGCACAGAGGGCTGTGGCTCCGCCTTGACCTTCTTATGCGCCGCCCCGGCCTTGGCCTTGATAACCAAGGGAACAAAGGGGAAAGGTGCCTTTCGCTTCTTCGAGTCCTCCGCAGCGGCGGTGGGTCGAAGAGGAGCCAGAGGGGCCACCACGACGGGATCGAGGGGTTTGCTGAAGGGGTCGGCACCGTCGTCTTCGTCATCGTCGAGTCGCTTGACGTGCTCGCTGCGGAAGAGGGTCTGAACGAGCTGCTCCTCCTCCTCTATCTCCTTCTGCTTAGCTTCCTTGGCGCGCTCTTCTAGCAGCTTGTCGAGGTCGAGCTTGGCATTGCGAGTGTTCAAGCTCTTGATGTCTGCCAGGGCGTCGAGGATGTCGAGCTCCACCTTGGAATCGGTGGTTCGATTCTCCAGTTGCTTCATGACGTCGCCCTCCTCCTCAAGCTTGCGCTTTTCTTTGGCCTCCTCGATCTGGTTCTCCGTGTTGCGCCAAGGCTCGAAGTTTCGCGACACATTGAGTTCTGCGATGTAGTCCGCCTTCTCTGGATCGGTCTTGATCGTGAATTCGCCCTTGCAGCGCGTGCACTTCATGTAGAAGCGAAAGATCTTTATGCCGAGGTACTCCTCCCCCATCACAGTTTCCTTCTTCGCGTTGAACTTCTTGCCTCGGTAGAGGTACTCGCCGCAGACGAGGCAGCGGACGCTCATCGGCAACATCATCCGCACTGTCTGTTGATCATTCTTTGGTTTCTTGCCTCGCGGGATCAACGAGGGGTCGAAATCGGGCGGGTAGTATTTGTTGATAACCTTGCGTTCTCCCATCTCTCGTCCTAGCCGATTTGTCTGCTTTGCCTTGTTGTGTTTTTTTTTTCTTTTCGGAAAAGGAACAGAAAAAGCACCACGCATGCTCTGCATACTCCACACAACGGCGCCTTTTTCTCTGCCGATTTTCCCTAACGGTAATAATTGGTCACAACTCGCACAACAAGACCGACAAATGGCGGACGATGGGGACCTGCAGAAGCTGCATGGCCTGTTAGAGGCCATGCTGGGAGAGCAGGTTAACCTGGGTCGTGCCCTTGAACGGCATCTGCAGAGTGTCCCGCCGGGCCGGGAGGAAAATGTGCTCCCTTCCGATGATAACGAAAAAATGCAATCGATTCTGCATAATCTGCAACGCGTGGAGACAGAGGGAGGAAAGCTAAAACTTGACCTGCAGCAACTAGACGCCCATAAATCCGGTCATGTGGAGCACCCCTCGGGGAGCGGCTACTATGAGCAGATCGAGCGGTTGCAGGAGGACGTCACCCATATGGCCCACACGCAGCACGAAACAGAAACCCACCTCACGGAGCTGGCCCAAGTCCTTTCGACTTGTCTGGCCAGTCTCGAGCACCGGCCGGCTGTACCTGCCGGCGCAGCTGTTGGCTCCCGTACCGTGCCCCGCACTCAGCTTTTATTTCTATGTCTGTGCATCATGATTTATGTTGTTTCTATTGATTTGGAGCAACAGGCGAGGCCGAGCTTGCTGCCCTGGTGGAGGCGCTGCAGAAGGCGCTGCAGGAAGAGCGAAACCGAAACACCGAGCTCAGTCAGACCGTCGCTTCGCTCCAGCAGACCGCCGAAGAAGGTCCTCACCATCACTCGACCAGCGGGAGGAGGCTTTGCATGAGCTGATGGAACCCTCTCACATGCAGGGCAACAAGCCAGGTCGGCTCTGGAGAAGTTGTTGGCCAACGGGGCCAACGAAGCCAAGCGCGCAACCGATGATCGTCTCAGACTGCAGGCCGAGCTGGAGGAGGCCGAGCGCACCCTCCAGAAGGTTTGTGCCATGTTAACTTATTGCTCCGTGATGGCGATGGCGCGCTCACTGGGCTGCGCAGGAACGAAAGCTGGCGACGAAGGTGAAGAGGCGGCACGATGGAGAAAACAAGAAAAACATGACCATGCTGAAGGAGCAGTTTGGGCAGATTGCCGCGCTCGAGGGGCGAGTCGAGGAGCTCGAGAAGGAGCTGGCCAGCGAGAAGGCGCAATGGCAGGGCGCTCACGAACAGATAGCCGAGGCGCGCCTTGCGCAGGAGCAAGGCGAGCGGGAGCTTCAGGAGATGCTGCGAGTCGCATGCGAGGAGGCGTCTGGCCTCAAGACCGCAGCGGCCCAGACGGGCGCGCGACAGAGCGAGATGGCCACGAGGATCGCCGAGCTCGAGGAACAGCTGGCACGTCAATCGGAGGAGACAGCAGCCGCATTCCAGCGGAGCCAAGACATTGATGATCGCGAGACGAGCTACCGCAGGCAAGAGGAAGAGATGCGAAGGGCAGAGGAGGAGCGGGAGCGGGAGCGAGGGGAGCGTGATGCGCGGGTCGAAGCGCTCACCGCGCAGCTCGCTCAGGCCAACGAAGAGCTGGCGCGGCTCAAGGCCACACAAGCGGAACAGGAGGAGCAAGCGAGGCTTGCCACGGAAAGTGCGGTTAGGGCAGAGCAGGAACTGTCGTCGGCCACCGCCGAGTGGACCGAGCGACAGAGCAAGGAGGGCGCCGCGCTGGAGCAACTGAGGGCGCGATTGGTTGCGTTTGAGGAGGCTGAAGGGAGGCTGCCCGAAATTGAAAGCCGGGCCGTGCAGAGAGGCCGCGAAGAAAGTGCGCCTCCCCCCCCCTTAAGTGCCGATACAAGTTGGATGGCTTACGTTTCCTTTTCTCCATCTCGCACTTCCTCCCCTCCTTACTTTTTGCAGTCCAAGGCAACTTGGACCGGTTGCAAGTCGACTACAGATCGCTCAGTGAGCAGTTGAAGCAGACCGAGAAGGAGGCCCAGACACAAAAGGCGGAAGCAGAGTCGCTGCGAGGTGAGCTTGCCCGCGTATCTCAACAGCTCAGTGCGGCACTCGCCGCGCAGGCCGGTGGTCAACCCACGCGGAGGAAGCTGGGACCCGAAATGCAAGCGGCAGCCAACCCCACGTTCGACGGCCGTCGACAGCCGACAGCGGCGTTGGACCACGACTTGAGAAAGGTAAGGCGGCACAGCGAGCCCGACAAGGAGCAGGACATAACCGACCTCCTTCAGAGCGACGACGTGGTAAACACACGGCCACGCACCATGCCCGCCAAGGCCAGCGCCAACCTCCTCCTCGACGAGAGCGGGCATGGCGGTGTGGCCTCCATCGACATACCGACTCCTGATGCTGATCGACGCACCGACCCAGTGGAGTATCTGAGCGAAGAGCTGGTGCGTACAGATACATCCCAACCACGGCTTGTACGCCTTTGAATCGGGATGCTCACTCCCCCGGGGCAGGCTCTCTATCTGTTCACACACCTGCCCGCGCGCGATCTGCTCGCGCTCACCTGCGTCAATCGCAAATACCGGCGGTACGGCTGCCACGCCAGCCCCCTGTGCCCCCCCCCAATCAGTCATCATTCTCGGTGAGCATGATGCTGACACGTGCTTGGCGTATGGGTAGGATCGCAAGCGACGCCACGCTGTGGCGACCTAGATGCCAACGGCTTTGGCATTTCGACGAAAGCGAATGCTCCTACACAGACGCAGGTACGCACCGTGTTATAGGCGGGAAATGAGGGACAAGCCGCTGACGCATGCAGACTGCTTACTCCTCTCCCTTCTCACCAAAGACTGGAAGGAGGTGTACGTCTACCGGCACAAGCACTACAAACAGGTCTCCTGCGTTGTGGTGGGCGATAGCAACGTCGGCAAGAAAACGCTCATTACCGCGTTCGAAGGTGTTCCCCTCTCCTTTCTCGATTGGATTGTGCTAGACGGGAAGACCGCCCGCTTCGCGCATGAAAGTTAAACGGCTGCTCCGTTTTCTGCCCTGCCTGCAGGCATGATCACGCAGAAGGGGTGGAAACGGGGACAGGAGAAGCACAACAGCACCGTGTGCGTCGAGTCCCTCTTTGGCGTGCCCACGATGTTCAACCTCACCGTCCTGCGGGCAAGCCGTACGTCCATCGCCTCGTGTCCCTCTCCACCCAGGCCGCGCCGTTCCTTTAATGCATTCGCCCCTCTCGCACACTACCACAGCGTCGGACCCCTATCACGACCTCACGCATCGGCTGGCCGAGCACCTCACGCGCACCAAGGTCGACGTCTTCCTCGTCTGCGTACCGGCCATCGGCAGCATCGAAGCCACTCAAGAGCGGTATACCGCTACCACACGCGTGCGCGCCAGCCACATTTCACACACTCACTTCCGTTAATTGATACTGCTGGGTGGAGCAGGTTCACTGCGCTAGAGAAGAATGTGTTGCCCGCGCTGGACGCCCTGTGTCCCAACGTGCCGCGCATTCTGGTGGGCACGGAGACTGACAAAAAGGAGGAGCACTACGATCACAGCCACCCTACGGCGGTCCCCCTGACCTTTGCCCAGTTCGCCGAGAGGCTCCACTTCCGGGCCACCATTTTCACCTCCGCCATGAGCAACCGGTACCCCTCCGTTGCCGAGTTCTCGATCGCAAGGCCCTCTGCTGCGCAGCCCTGTTGAGTCGCTTACGCCACCGCGATCGCGGGTCGGCTCTGGCGCCCATTTAGGGGCCTCGTGGACCTGTTTGAGAAGGCGCAGGCCCTGGTGGCCACCCCGAACCTTCTCATGAAGGTCTCACACGACCAGGTCGTGGTCATGAACCAGACCATCCGCAGCAAGGTGCAGCCCCCCCCCCGGGGGGGGTCTACCTGACGCGTGGTGCTCACCGCCTACATCGCTCGTGTCTCTTGCTGGCTGTGTCTACCGAAAGCTGCAGGAGAGGAAACCGCCACGAAGCACTGCCCTCAACTCCAGGGCGTCCACCCAGTACGGTTACGCCGACGTGGCCCCCTTCAGCACGCCCCTCCAGACATCGCCATCGTCGCCTCGACGGCAGGGCGCGTCTGCGCGTTCGCCCTATGTGGCCCCGTCCACGCCTGCGCCCTCCACACCCTACAGCCCGCGAGGGCCGGCCGCCACGCCCTTCCCCTACGCCTCGCCGATGGCGTTCACCCCTGCGGCCTCGGCCGCTTCGCCCTCGGACGGCGGCTCGCCGATGTCGCCCTTTCACGCCCAGCACGTCTCGCAGTCCACCCCGCTGCCTGCGGGCGAACGGCGGTCGTCTCTCGCGTCGGCGGGGAGCACGCCAGCGGGAAGCCAAACGGCGAGGTCGCGACGCCACCTGCGGTCCTCCATCTCCGACACACCCCGCACACAACGCGAAAACAAGTGCTCGCTCCAGTGACACAATCGTCCTCCCTTTTTAAAGGCAACCAATGAAGCAAGGGTTGTAGTAGGTTGTAGTTGATGTTTTGTACACGTGCTCTGTCTGGAGAATGACATCACTTCTTCAAGGAGCGGGAGAGGGAGGAGGCGGAGGCGGGGGCAGGTGGCGAGGGGCAGGCAGCGCGTCCTTCTCGGCAGCCTGTGCTGGTAGGCGGCCTCGCCCGTCAGTGGGCGCAGGAGGAGGTAGAGAGCATGGCGAAGGAAGAGAAGCAATCTCGCTGTCCTCGTGCTGCTGCTCCCAAGGGCCGTCGGTTGAGGGAGGCGGAGGGGCCGAGGCCTCGAGCGACACCACCCTGGCGCCCTCGCCGCGGTCGAGCTTTACCCTCGCCCGGGGATCGGGACACAGGGCGAGGTGGGCGCTGATGAACTCATCTGTTGTGCGTCTGAAGGTCTCCAAGTGCGGGCTGCTGATCTCAACGTCGCCACCACTCTCCCTCTTTTTCGCCTTCTGCCTCTGAGGGCGGTGGTTGTGTTTGGAAGCCTGGCGCGCCTTGAGGAGGGCGATGTCAGTCTCTACTTGTCGCTCCCTCCGCTTCTGCTCCTCGTCAGCCTCGACCGGAGCTGGCTCAGGGTTGAGCCATGCCGGTGTGAGGCACCCGATACGCGCGAAGCCGCATGAGAAAATGGACTCGCCCTGGTCGCTTCCTCCGCGGTGCTGGGCGTCGTCCTCAGCGTCAGGGAGGTCATCATCGCCGAGGACCCTCTTGGGCGCCATGCAATTGCCGAGTGAACAAGAGACGAGGCACGGTCGCTTCATCTTCCTCCTCAATGTCTGCGCTCGAAGCGGGTCGATAGCCTTCTGCTTGTTCATGCCCTCGATCGGATTGAGACCGCGGCCGCGGTGGTCTTGGTCGGGCTGCGTGCCCCAGCATCCGCCCGTGCCCAAGGAGACGAAGCAGAGGTCGCCCTCGTAATGGGAGCCTTCGTCGTGCATCCTTCTCTCTATACCTTGCGCGTTGCCCATCCTTCCTTTGTGTGTATGTGTGAAGTTGCAGTCGCGGCGATGGCGGCAAGGATGCCTCTGGGGTTCGTTGTGTGGGGGTTCACTTCCGTTGCAAAGAGTGTGCGCAAGATAAGTGTCCGTTCGTAAAGGCCGGTTCGTTTCGTCCTCTTCGTGTCTGTGGTCATGTCACCCGCATTGACCAGGCGGCGAATGGGGGAGGAAAGGAGATTCGCAACTCCCCTGACCACCTGTCACGCATCTCCGGATCGCCCCGCAAGAGGTGCCGGAGTTGGGAGTTGATAAAATTCCTGTCGGCCATTGGATCGTCCGCCTATGTTGATTTTCTTTTATGATTTCTTCGCCTTTGTACGGACGGGTCCAGGTCAGCGCAGCCACTCAGCGAGGGCGACAGCCCACTTCTCCCGGACGTCAGGCGTCTTGGTCTTTTCGCCCAGGTAGACCTCGAAGAAGGCTCGGCTCAGCTCTGGCGAGGCCACCACGCCCACCTCCTTGCCGTCCACCGACACTGCACACGCACCGCGTGAAGAGCTTGTCAGCGACCTCCAAGAGCTGGTGCAACGTTGCCCAAAACGAGGCGCATGTGGTGTGGGTACCGCTGAGGCTGCCTCCCTTCTTCCAGGTGAAGTCGATCAGCATGCCCTTCTTGAGCTGCGCGGGGAAGAAGTTGCCAAACTCCTTGAGGGCCTCCTCCTTGTTTTCCTTCATCCTCGCCGCCACGGCCGACACCAGCCCGTTACGCAGGTGAGATCCTGAGGTGTCGCCCGTGGGGATCAGTCGGATGGTCTTGGTGAAGGACCCATCTCGCAGCGCGTCATACACGGCCTGGTTCTTCTTGAGCTCCTCGGGCGAGTGCTCCTGCTCTCCCCACCCGCGTCGTCGATCAGCTCCCAAGCTGATGTGGGGAGGGGAGGGGAGACCGACGGACCTTGAAGCTAGACAGGGCGTTTCTCACGTCCTTGGGGTCGGCGTAGAGGCCGATGGCGTAGGTGGTGAAGAAGACGTACATTGTCCTGATGCCCACGGCCAGCACTTGGCCTGACGCGCGAGCGGCAAAGAGAGGGAGGGAGTGAGACTTCTGTGGCTCAAGAGCGAGTGCGCATGCGGCGTGTGTAACACACCCTCGGTGGAATTGTCCAGGCGAAGCGTCTTGGGGAAGAGGAAACCAGAGCGCTCCTCCTTCACTGAGTCTGCAGGCAGCTCGGTAGCCGCCGTGGCGGCGAGCACGGGGGCAAGAGGAGAGGAGTCGTCCGGACGGCAGGAAGACACCAGAGCTGCGAGGGCCACGCCACTGACCAAGCCCCAGGTGGTGGTTGCATTTCTGAAAAAGGGCACCCTCTAATCAAAGGCGAGAGAGCGTTAGCTACTACTGCTCAACAGCACTTGGCGCATAAGACAAGATGGGGGTACCGGTTGAATGCTGAAACATCGCTGCGTAGATCCGATAGGGCGACCAGAAGCAACTCGTAGAGCATAGGAGAAAGATCTGCCGCTAAAACCGCTTCGCCCCGCGGCAGTCCCCATCGCACAGGCCGATGACACGCGTCGCATTTGCTTGAGATTACGAAAAATTCCACAATTATTTTTCTCGTTTTTTTTTCTCTCTCTCTCTCTACCTTTCTTCTTACGCGGATGAGGGGCAGGACGACGTAACGACCACCAAGGAATTCCGAGAACGAATCACGCTTCTGGGTTTTTTCCTTCTGCGGGCAGTACAAGAAGCCACTGGCGCTCTTTTTTCTCTGTTGAGGTTCCACCTAACGCCATCAGCTTCAAAAACAAAACTCTCATCTTCTCGGGGCATCCAGCTCGATCCGCAGCCATCAGCACGACCAGCACGGTCACGGATCTCTACTTTTAAGCTTCTATCTTTTTACGAATTTGCCGGTTTTTCTTTTTTTCGTCAGCCACCAAGAGATCACACAGCAACTGTACAGAAGATGGCTTCCAACAACACCCGAAGTGTTCTTAGTTCCTGGTTTTCCTCGGAGGAGAGGCCTGCAACGAGCCATGGCCACCAGGAAGCGCCCGACTACGTCTACGCGCCCATGCATCCCACGCTCGCCAACAAGTTGGAGAAGCGAGGAGCGGGACGAGGCAGGGGCGCTCCGTACGGCAGCAAGGCGCCACGAAGCGCGGGCCCTAGCCCCATCCGCCCGAATACCTCTGGCCGCCCTTATCGCGCCGCAGCGGATGAAGAGGCTGCCATCGCTCGCGGTCCTCGCCGGCAGTTGCGCAGCTCGCAAGAAGACGATCAGCCACGGCAGCAGCCCTTCGTTGCCCAGGAAGCTGGCGTCAAAGGTATTGTCCGCTGGGCACTCTTTTCCATCGCACTGAGCGCTCACTCTCATCATCTCTACCAGCCGGACGCAATTACAACACCGAGGCGTTTGATTACAATACCCCAGCGGGGGCATCTGGCGGCGAGTCATCGTGGCGTGCCGCTCGATCTCTTCCATCGTCCGCATCATCGACACCAAAGAAGTCGTTCCAAGCGTCCAAGCAGCGACGATCTCGATTCAAGGAGTACCTGTCGTCCGAGGAGGTCGAGAAGGGTCTCAAGGACGGCACCCTGCTCCAGGGCGTGCTGCGCGTGAATCACAAGCGTATGCGCTTGGCCTACGTGTCGGTCGAAGGATTCGACAAGGACATCCTCATCGACGGTGTCTTCGCGCGCAACCGCGCGTTCGAGGGCGACGTAGTCGTCATCCGGCTCAACGACCCCAGCGAGTGGGAAGTTGTAAAGGAGGACAAAGAAGACGACGACAACGACGAGGCCGACCCAGAGGAGGATGAGGAAGAGGTCGACGATGACCTCGTCAAGCCCGCCTTGGACGATTCGCTGGTCGACGTAATGACCGACACGGACGACGAGGACGTGGCCGAGAGCGATTCCACCAGCAGCGTGAAGACTACCACGGCGGAGGAGGGCGCGCCGCTCCTTTCGGCCGACAAGGTACTCATCTACGAGGAAGGCCTGGACTCCGAGGCAGCCACGAGCGCAGTCCCCGCCAGGGGTTGGTGGCAGCCCAGCGCGTCTGCCGCGGCCGAGGTCGAGGTGAAGATCGAGGACGCTGCAGCCACGACTACCACCATGGAGCCCGCCACCACAGTTTCGGTTGTGGTCGGCAGCCAGTCGGCCACGCCCAGAGCAAAGGGCAAGCGATGCTGGAGGTGCCAGGAGGTCGGCCACATCTCCCGCGACTGCACTAACAACAAGAGTGCGGAGAAGACTCCCGTCAAGAAGGAAAAGAAGGAAAAGCCGCAGGCCGCCAAGAAAGAGAAGCCCGCCAAGAAGCCCGAGCTGGAGATCAAGGAGGGCGAGGAGACCAAGTTGCGGCGAACGGCCAAAGTGGTCGCTATCGCCAAGCACAACCACATCGAGGAAATGGTGGGCTACCTCAAGCCGTGCGGCCTCGCAGAAGAGGAGCTCGGCCGGGGCAACTTCTTTGCCTTCTTCGTTCCTCTGGAGAAGCGCATGCCGCGCATCCTGGTGCCCGTGAAGCGTTTGTCGGCCTCGATCATCAGCCACCCGAACGAGCTCACCACCAACCTCTTCGTGTGCAAGCTCACCGGCTGGCCGGCCTCGAGCGGCCACCCGCGCGGCGAGCTCGTCAAGAACATGGGTCCGTCGGGCGACATGGAGGTCGAGCTGCGCGTGCTGCTTCAGGACAACAACATCGATTGGGAGGACAGCTTCGCGCCCGAAGTGCTGGCCTGCCTGCCCCAAATTCCGCCGCTCCCTGCCCGCTGGGAGATCCCCGCCGAGGAGTACACCACCCGCAAGGATCTGAGGAAGGAGCGCATCTTCACCATCGATCCGGCCACGGCCAAGGACATGGACGACGCCGTCTCGTGCAAGCGTCTGCCCGACGGCACCTACCTCGTGGGCGTGCATATCGCCGACGTGACCTACTTCGTGAAGGCCGATACGCCGCTGGACGAGGATGCCAAGATGCGCGCCACCACCGTCTACATGGTCCACCGCTCCATTCCTATGCTGCCGCGTCTCCTCTCCGACAACATGTGCTCTCTCGTGCCCGGCGAGGATCGCCTGGCCTTTTCGGTCACCTGGCGCATGGACAAGGAGGGCAACGTGCTCGAGGAGCCCTGGTTCGGCCGCACCATCATCCGCTCGTGCGTCAAGATGTCCTACGAGGCCGCGCAGGAGATGCTCGACGACCGTTTCACCCCGCCCGCGCCCGAACCAGCTCCCGAGCCCGGGGCCAAGCCCGTGGTCAAGCGCGGCTCGATCTTCGTCAAGGACCCCACGGCGCCGGAGCACAGGGTCGAGGATATCGTCGAAGACGTCAAGGTGCTTAACGGGATGGCCGAGTCGCTCCGCAAGAAGCGGTTCGAGGATGGTTCGCTCACGCTCGACGACGCCAAGATGTACTTCTGCCTGGATGACGACAAGATGCCCATCGATGTGGGCGTCTACGTGCGCACGGCCAGCCACTTCCTCATCGAGGAGTTCATGTTGCTGGCCAACAAGAGCGTCGCCAAGCGGATCCACGCGGCCTTCCCCGACCGTGCGTTGCTCCGTCGTCACCCGGCACCCAACGTGAACAAGCTCGCCGAGTTCATCACGATGTGCAGCACCAACTCGATCGACTTTGACACGAGCAGTTCGAAGGGTTTCCAGCGGTCGCTCCTTGCGCTCAACTCGCTGCCCAACCCTGACATCGCGGCCGTGGTGACGCGTCTGGCCATGAAGCCCATGTCCGTGGCCAAGTACACGTGCACCGACGACGGCGCGGAGGAGGGCGCTTACAGGCACTACGCCCTCGCCTTTGATCACTACACCCACTTCACGTCGCCCATCCGCCGGTACGCCGACGTGATCGTTCATCGCCTGCTCGACGCCTGCTTGAAGGGCCAGTCCGAGCCGCTCGAGAAGGACGACCTCGCAGCGATCTGCGATAACTGCAATACGCGCAAGACCAAGGCCGACAAGGCCCAGGACAAGTGCGATCTCGTCTTCCTCTGTACTCTGCTCAAGAACCATCCGCCCAAGGACCTCGAGGCCACCGTCATCACCGTCAACAGCCGCAGCTTCGAGGTCTACGTGCCCCTCTATGGCGTGGAGAAGCTGGCGCGCGCCGAGGACCTGCCCCTGGCAAAACTTGACCACGACAAGAAGAGCCAGGCCCTCTACCTCCACTGGCGTGCGGCGGAGGCGTCGGCTCCAGGCGACGCCCCTCCGGCAGCCGACCACGCCGCTGAGAAGCCCAAGAAGGTCATCGTCCAGGAAATCAAGCCCTTCACTCGCCTGAGGGTGAGGCTCTACCCGGATCTGCAGAGACGCCCCATCGACGTGCGGCTCGCGATCGTCCCGCCCGAGGGAGCCGCAGTCCCGGACAACTACTACGATGCGCCCGTGCAGGAATCGGCCGCTCGCCAGCCCAAGACTCCGGCGAAGCAGCACGGCCGCAAGCAGCCGCAGCAGCAGGCTCCTCCCCGTCCCGACCACCAAGGCTCGGAAGATGAGCACCACGTTGAGAAGTGGGTCAACGAGGCCAGAGATGACGAAGCCGAGAAGAGAAGACAGATCGCCGAACTGATAGAACAATTCGTCAACGATGCGGCGCAGACCAAGCTTCATCTGCCCGCCAAGCTCTCGTCGTTCGAGCGGCTCATCGCCCACGAGATCGCCGACGAGCACGGTCTCCACCACCAATCGTCCAACTTCTTCTGTTCCGAAACCGGTACCAAGGAGAGGCGCTTGACGCTATTCAAGCAGCCGCGCCCGACCGGCGTACGAGCAGGACGCGTCCGCTCACGTTCTGTCCCCGGCGGCGCGCCCAATACCGACCCCGCGGCCGCGGGAGCCCAGACTCAGGCTCGCGCTGCCGCTGCCAAGAAGAAAGCGTTCAAGCCCAAGCCGGCCGCGCGCATGACGCCTGCCGATGGGGCTTCCTCCGGCCCAGCTGCTGCCGGTGAGCCATCCGCCGCCGCCGCCGATGGCGCGACCCCCAAGAAGAGGCCCATCCGCAAGACCAAGGTAGCCGCCAAGGAGCGCGCTGCCGTGGTGCGGGATCAGCTGGAGGCCGCAGGCGAAGATGGTGGAGCCCCGGTAGAGGTGCGCACCAAGGTGCACCGCCCGAAGAGGACGCCCAAGAAGCGCCCTGTTCCGGCCCCCGCTCCCTCACACGAGGCCCAACAAGGCCAGGAGCCGCAACGTTCGCCTGAAGAGGCAGCATAAGTTGCCTCGCGTGGCTTTTGTCGATAGTGTAACTACCTCTTCCTCCCACTTATGTGTTTTTTTGTTGCCGTTTGCTGTTCCTGTTGTACACTCGATTTTGCACAATACAACAGCACACAACAAAAACAACTCGGTATCTCTCCCACCCTCAGCAGGAAAGCTTGTTGCGCAGCTGGAAGAGCGTTCCCGAGTGCCTGCACAGGTGACGAGAAGCGCCAAAATCAGGTTGGAGTGCCGCAGCTGCATCAGTGGAGTGGCGGGGCTGGTCAAAGAAAACTGGGCGAGATGCAGAGCGTTGGCTGTCTTTTACTGGCTGGCTGGCGGCGCTCAACGGCGAAAGAGCACCAACTTGCTTACCGCACTTGCAAACCACCCACCCCACGACAACTCACCCTCATCCACCTCTTTTCTACTTAACTTGCCTGAACCACCGCATGAGAAGAATGAGCCGCTACCAGTACGTGCGCGACGTGATGGCAAAGCCTGTCTTCACCGTCACCCCCGAGACCGCCCTCAATGTGGCCCTGGGCACCATGTTGCAGAAGCGCGTCCACCGCTTGCCCGTCGTGGATTCAACCAATTCAACCAAAGTGGTGGGCATCGTGACTGAGCGCAATCTGCGTTTGGCTGCCGATAGCCCCTTCCTCGAGGAGAGTGCACAGGAGGTGCTCGAGCACCTGGCCAAGCACAAAGTGGGAGAGATCATGCGTAGCTCTGTGACCACGGTCACTGAAGACGCCTCGATCGTAGAGGCGGCCAAGATCATGCGAGTGTCCAATGTGTACGCTTTGTTGCTCGCACGTTTCCCTTAATGGGGGGCAGAGAGCTGACTGGGCTCTTTTCTGACCGCAGAGGTGGCATGCCTGTGCTCGATAAGCAAGGCGGGTTGGTGGGGATCCTCACAAGGTCAGACATGATCGATCATCTCATTCGTATCCTGGAGCCCTTGGACGAAGCGCAGTTGTAGACTCCGCTCGAGAAGGGAAGAAAAGAAACAAAATAAAAATAAACAGCAACTATTCATTCAACTCCGCGCGCAGCACACAAGATGGAAGAGCAGATCGGCGAGCTTGTCGGCTTTTTAACCAACTCGAAGCCTGAGGTTAGTTCTTCCTTTTAAGTCGCAATTGGCACTCGATAATCTAACCCGGGACACCACCCTACAAAGGTTCGCCAAATTGCCCTGCAGCACTTAGTGTCCTTCACAGGATCTTCCGATGGAAGGGAGATGCTCAGGTCCACGTCCGTGCTGCCCAATCTTTGCCGCCTCCTTGGAGATCTGCGGGTATGATTTAAGTTCATCGTTGTGTTTCGATTATTCCTTAAAAATACTTACTTTGTGCTACTTGCAGCCAATTGCCACACTGGCCTACACGTGCTTGATCAATCTTTCGGAGGACAACGAGTTTGCAGGCCAGATGCTACAGCGGCCTCGGTTCTGTGTTTCGCTTGTCCGCAATCTGACGGTACAACGTACATGTAGGAATGGGGCCTGCGTGCGCTGCTGTAGCTCACGTGAGCTCCTCCTGGGTGCGTGCAGAACGAAGAGCACCAGCTTGGCGAGCTGGACATCCTCCTGCTCAACAACCTGACGCGGCTCGAGGAAGGCAGCAGACAGCTGCTGCAGGTGGGCGAATCGCTCGAGGGCTTTTACCTGGAGAAGCTCGTTGAGATTCTTGTGACCAAGAGGGGCGACGAGAAGAAGGACCCGTACGCCTGGGTCGCGCGAGTCCTCATGAACGCCTCTCAGCTGCCTGAAGCCAGAAAGATTCTGCTCGATGAAACGAGAGACATTTTCAAGGACCTCCTGAAGGACATCCAGCACCGCAACCCTATCCGAAAGAGGGCCGTTCTGGGCGCCATCAAGTACCATCCTCTACCCGACTGAACATCTCTCAGCTCCATCGCCTGACACGTCTTACTTGAATGTTATCTCGCCGACGTTCAGGAACTGTTGCTTCGAGCAGAGGAAGCACGCCTGGTTGCTGGCCGAGGACAAGGTGAATATCTTGCCTTACCTGCTCTACCCACTGGTCGGACCCGAGCCACTCAGTGAGGACGACATCGAGGGAATGCCCGCCTTCCTGGCCAAGCTCGGCCCTAATAAGATGAGGGAAGAGGACGTGGAAAGTAGAAAGCTGCTCGTGGAGTCCCTGACCCTGCTCACGGGCACTCGACGTGGCCGCGACTTCATGCGAGCCAAGAAAGCGGTATGCTGGCCACAACCAACGGGGGGGGGGGGCTACTCACATGCAACGCCGATGCATCGCACTGATTCACTTTTTACGTGGCCATATGACGCGCGGTGCAGTACCCCATTGTACGAGATGCACACCGAGTGGAGGACAACGAAGCCATTGGTGAGCTCTACTTCATTCTGGTGGACCACTTGATGCGGGACGAAGAGCCTCTCCCGGCCGCGGAGCCGATAGAAGCGCCGAGCATGAACCAGCACACGGAAGCCGAGAAGAAGCTCCTTGAGGATGCCGAGCAGGAGGAGGAAATGCCCGAGATGGACGTGCTTGTGAGCGACTCTGAAGACGAAGACGAAGGCGAGAAGGAGAGCGTCGACTAAAATCAAACTGAGCCATCTTTTGGACCGAAACAAAACAAAATCAAACAAAACGCAGGCAAAGCTCTCCTCCCTTGCAAGAACAAGCAAGATGCGACGGCTTGAGCCGCACGTAGCAGAGATGGTCCGTTCCTCGCATACGATTGCCTCAATGTCTCAAGCGATCGAAGAACTCGTGCTCAACAGTACGCCCTTTTTTACAACTCAATCTCTTGAGACGCATCTTCAGCCTTGATTTCACTCTTGCCGGGTAGGTGTTGACGCTGGGGCCACGACGGTAGAGGTGAGTGTAGAGGTCCAAAGAGGTTGCTTTGACGTTAGGGACAATGGTACTACCACAGCGCTTGCCGCAGATCGTGTAAGTGGACTGCTCATACCCTTGCAGGCCACGGCATAACTCCACAAGATCTTGAGCTGGTTGGGCAACGATACGGTAGCGCATCACGTTCTATCTCCTCCCTCTAGTTAACATCATTACAAACACTGTCCCTGTCCCTCAGTGACATCGAAGATACGTACTCTGGAGGATTTAGGCAGAGTCACCAGTCACGGCTTCCGAGGGTGCGCGTTCCTCCCGAGGGCTGTCTCTCTTTTTTTAATCTGACTGCCTCCCAGGGAAGCGCTGAGCAGCCTTTGCGCAGTGGCCTCTGTCGAAATTGTCACCAAGTGCTCCGCATCAGCTCATACCTTCGTTAAGATCGTGCAAGGAGGTGATGCGGTGAAGACGGGCGCTGCTGATGTCCATAGGGCTCTTGGCACAACGGTGACGGTTCGAGACTTGTTCTTCAACATGCCAGTCCGCAGGAAGCAGTTCTCGTCCGGTCACGAGTTGGATAGGATCAAGCAGACGCTGGAGAGAATTGCTCTTGTTCACCCCTCGGTCACGTTCTCGCTGTACGACAGAGCAGCGGGCACCAGGCTACTGCAGACTCGCCAAGTTGCCCTCCCAACGCATTGGTGTGGCAAAGGGAGGTGGGTGACTTACGTCCGCGGCCCTGTTGTGCTTAGCTTCGTACTCTGAGGGCCAGCTTCGAACAGCTCTTCGGATCGCTCGATGGTCTCTGTGACGTTGAGCACTGCCACCGGGGCTACACCTTTCGAGGCCTGCTGTCGTATCCCAATCAAGGCCACCACACCAAGGTTCTCTTGCATGGCGCGTTCCTTTGAGAGCAACTATTGATTGGATCACGCCCGCACAGATGCTTCAGTTTCTCTGTACGTGGCTTCAGCAGAATCCGTGTGGGCGTCACTAAAGTTTCGAAACTGCTTAGACGTGAACAAGCGCAGCGTGGCTGCCAAGGTGCTTCGCAAGTTCATCAACGCAAGCTACTTCAGTCTGTCAATGACGATCAGGAGCTCAGCGATGAATCACCAAGATGATGTCGAAGCATCCGGGATGGGCAACAAACGAGACGCCAAGGCGATCTTCAACAGATACGCTGTGTTCTTATTGGACATATCTTGCCCGCCCTCAGCGTACGACGTCACATTCAACCCTACGATAGCGCTAATCGAATTCAAGGTCTGAGTCCCCGTAGCAAGACCAAGCACTTGTGGCTGATGCCCATTCTTAGGACTGGAGTTGCCTTCTACACGGAGCAGCTGCCATGCTTAGTGAGGCATGGGCCCGTTCCCCTGTGCGAAAGGACCATGAACTCGAGGATGGTCGAAGTGGCAGCGAACCAGAGATGGCAAGAGCTCTTGGCGTCAGCGCGCCTCGCACCCTGTCCTTTCCGCAGGGAAGTGAAAAGCTCGGCACTCGCGATCGGCCTACGAAGCGTCAAAAGCGAACACCTGAGCCGCCACTCGGTGACGGGTCTGAGGACTCTACACTAGATACTCAGCGTGCTCGCCGGCGTATTGCCATGCACATGAGCGCACAGGTCCACGAGGTGAGGGGATCACGCACGTTTCTGCGGATGTCTACGTATCGCTAACACTGCCATCTCAGAGGAGGATATTCGCTGGCGAACTTGAGGCTCCTATCCAAAGTATGGATTGTACCCACGACAGGGCAGCTACTCTGGCCGTAACCAAAGACACGCTGAAGAAGATGCGTGTAATTGGTCAAGTCGATAGCAAGTTCATTCTGGTCAAGGAAGCGAATGTACTGTAAGTGCTTCCACTGACGATTTGTAATCTGCCGTGCTAATTGAAGCTATCTGCAGTTACATATTGGATCAGCATGCTGTTGACGAAAGGATTGGCCTGGAGAAGCTGGAGCGCGACCTCTGGGGGAGCAACGGTGAACCAACGAATGTCCGTTCGGCGGCCGCAAAGCTAGAATTTATAGCGACTGAACAGGAAGCCGGATTGATCCAGCGATACCAGCAGAGAGTTGAGGCGTGGGGTTGGAAGCTCGCCGTCGAGACCAGGTGCGCACTTTTCCTTGCCGCCTTTGGTGGATTACCCTTACGGGCAGCGTGCAGCGAGGGTGGAACCCGAGTACTTGTTCACGCCGTGCCTGCTCTCGACGATGTGCCCCTTGCAAGCGTGGAGAATCTGAGAGAATATGTCCACCAGCTGGAGGAAACCAACGGCTCAAGCATGACGAAGCCCCGCGCGATCGTGCACCTCTTGCAAAGTAAAGCATGCCGGGGTACTGGTCTTTTCCCGTCTATAGACCGCGCCACACACGATCTTGGCTGACCCTTACCGTGTGGGCAGGCGCGCTGATGTTCGGAGATCATTTAGCGCGTAGCGACTGCCAAGCACTCATTGCCAGCCTTTCAACCTGTTCTTTTCCCTTTCAGTGTGCTCATGGTATGCTCTCTTCTCTCAAACTCTCGGCGATGGTGCACTGTTCACCGATCACCGCCAGGGCGGCCTAGCGTGGTGCCCTTGCTGCTGAACTTGCAGTCAATAACCAGCACCCGAAAAGGAACGCGATCGCTGCCGGCCAACCTCCGACTGTCCACTGCCTCGAGGCTAAATGATACTGCTATTGCATAGGAGAAAGCCCCGTTAACGTTGCGGCCAATAGCGGCTTCCGCGGCGTGTCTTGTTTGTTGAGTGAACGATAAAGAGACGTCAACGCGGCAGGGTCATGCCAGAGCGAAGAGGGGTGTGGGGCCTGTTTCTCTCCTCTATTTTCCTTCTTTGTCTGTGTAGCTTTGTGCAGGCTTCTCTCGTGGCCTACTACTCCTTCGACAGTACGCACCTTCCTTCTCTAATCAAAAAAAATTGAACACCCTCAGGTAATCTCTTCTGCAGATGCCACAGTTGATGCAATACCGGCGTTGTCTGGGTATTGCCCCGCGAATGTACCGGGTAGAGTGTTCCGTCCCTTCTTAGTTTTCTTCTTCGTCGCTTTCCGTCTTTCCTCTCCTCTTTCTCTTTCTATCTTTCCTTGGTTTTTATTGCGTCGCCTGACGCCTCGGTCACGCGTAAACTCCAACAGTTGCCGTTGCCGGCTCTGCCTTTGCGACGGTAAATGATTCGGGCAGGTTCAACCAAGGCCTTTGCTTCCAGTCCAGCAGGGGCTATATGGGTATGATCGAGGACACAAGAGAGCCGTGCCTGATAATGCGCAGCTCCGAAGCATAACTCAACCAGAACGCACCCACAGATACGTCGTTCTTGAACACAGCGCCAAACGGCACCGTTGGCGCCATATCCCTGACTGCCTGGGTCATGGTGCCTAATCCCCGCGCTACCAACGCCACGCGCGTGATCCTCTTCAAGAACTCGGCGCTCCAATGGCAAATCACCACCGCGAGCAACAAAACAGGTTTCTACAACTCCGTACGCCCCTCAAATTGGCGCAGGAGTTGCGTGTCCAGAGGGTATCTGGGGCGAACCTCTAACCATTTTCTCTCGACAACTGGCAGGTGTACTGCTTGATGCAGTTCTCTCTCACTGCTGGTCTCAGCAGGTACGCAGCGACGACAAGGAACTTTGGTCCAGATCCTTTCAACAACTGGACGCACCTGGCCTGCGTCTACAATACGACCAACATCTGCATCTACGTCAACGGAACCCGCCAGGTATGCAGCACCGCGATTCCGGGCCTAAGCTTCCCCTATAATCCAGTTACTACTCTGGTCGGGAATACCGCGGTAAACGGGACAGCCAGCCTGTGGGGATGCATCGACGAGCTCAAGATCTACGACCACGCCCTGAGCCAGAGCCAACTCACGAGTTTAGCCAATCCCTCCTGGCCCAATCTGGCACCGGCCGTCGCGATAGGTACTTCTGCCATTTATCCACTGCAGGAACATGCATCCAACGGCTGTGATGGCTTACTTTGGCATCACGGTCTTCACATCGCAGGCCTCGACATACTCCAGACCTCACCGCAGGCCAAAATAGACGTCAACGGCATCACCGCTCCTGCGCTCAGCTCTGTCGTGTTGAATACCACGAGCCTCGACACCACGGCGGCCTACAGCGGCAGCTCAGATGTGGACACGCTCTATTCGTGGAATATACTTAGCAGCAACTGCGGCCTCGTTTCTGCCAATAGCACAGCTACTGACGCACCCCTACTCAATCTGCTCGACGTTGGCAATTTTCAGGTACTGTCTGCTCCTTTGGCTCTCCATGGCGCTCTACTTCCTTGTTGAGGTGTTCTCTCTCGCTCTCTCTCGGTCATCCTGACGATCGAACATGCAGCTCCAGCTCTGCGCCTCGGATGGCGAGCTAGCGAGTGTGTTCTACGTGCAGGCGTTTGTCAATCCGAGTGTGCCGTACTTCGTCGAGGTGCCCCTAGAGAATGTGACGGTCGAGCTCGGAGCGCCGGTTATGCTCTTCGTCTCGGCCGTGAGTGTGCCAGCGGCTTCCTATCAGTGGCAATACCTCACCTACGAGAATTCAACCGTCGACAACTCGACCGACACCGACAACTCGACCGACACCGGCAACTCAACCGACACAACAGACCTCGCAACTGAGGTGAGGAGCTACGACCTGAGTCTCGGGGCGCACAATCCCGCCCTGTCATTTAGGTATTTGCGACATGTGTCGTACGTTGAGGAGAGGGACGACCTCATCCAGGCCTGGAAGAACTTCCCGGGCCAGACGAGCAGCACCTTCTTCATGAATTCAACGGACATCGCCAACGGCACAGTGGTGCGCTGTCGGATTCGAAACGGTGGCGGGGCGGCCGTGACGAGTGGGACAACGATCACCGTTTTCGCAGCACCGCCGACTCCTACCGCTACGCCCACAGCGGCCTTGACCTCCCCGTTGTACAGTACCCCGCCCTGGCCTCACCTTGCGTCGATGTATGACCATCACGCGCCTCTTCCTTTCCCTTCGTAGACCCATGCCTGGCGCAGGCTCTGACTCCACGGGAGCGATTGTCGGGGGCGTTATCGGTGGTGTCGCCGGACTCGCCCTGTTCTTGGCACTCGCTCTCGCCATCATCGTGTTTGTGTTCGCGCGCCAGCGGTTCACCAATCAACACAAGGAGCTCAGGCAACCCAACTATGAGCAGCTCGTCTATGGTGATACTGCACACGTCGCTCTCCCCAAGAAGAAAGCTGAGGTGCCCTTTCTCTTTGGTTTTTATTTATTATTATTATTATTATTTTAATCATTCAGGCCACTGAGCGTTAAGTGATATCTGCAGAACTACAAAGCCCTCGAACAGCTTCTGCTGGCTTATGAGGGAAGGCTGGCGCACGCCATACTCGCTTACGTTCGTTCCAACCAATCGGAGAAGGTAGGGTTTTGATCGAACCTTGTACATTGTGTAATCCTGCTGATGGCCTCTGCTTCCAACAGATCGCCAAAGCAATCGTGCGGATATTTGAAAGCAACCAGAAGTGCAACGCACTCATGATCACCCGCATCTCCTACGAAGTCGAGTTGGCCACCCAGGAATCCACTCTTTTCCGTTCTAACAGCATCGCCGCCAAGATGTACACGGCCTACGTGCGGATGGTGGGCTTGAGGTGCGGCTTTCCCCCCCCCCCCAATTCCGCCTCATCTCCCATCCTATCTCATCCCATCCATCTCTGTCTCCCTGTTTGTCTTTCTGCATCTCTCTTGGCGTACCAGGTATCTGTGGCACACGCTCGTCCTGTCGGTTCATTCCATCAACGATCGTGCCGTCGAGGCGAGCCCCGAGTCAGCAGAGGGCGCCGACCCGGAGCACTCGTCGGGATCACTGACGCCCACCGGAACCAAGATGAAGTCTCGCTCGCGAGTTATGCACGGGCGCTATAAACTCGACACCGATGACAACTCGGGCCACACATCGGACGTGCTGGCACTGTCCAGCATGGAAATCGACCCGTTACGGATGGATCAGGAGGCCGACTCAACCATCAACACCCTCGAGCTGTGGCTTGTGGCCCAGAAGATGCTCAAGGTGATCGTCGACAGCGAACGCTCGATTCCCGTGCCCATTCGGCGAATCCTGCGACACGTCCACGAGGAGATCGGGGCGCGCTACGGCGAGCTTACGCAGTACCGGGCCATCGGCGGATTCTATTTCCTTCGCCTCATCTGTCCCGCCCTCATGGCCCCGCAGGTCTACGGCCTTCTCGAAGAGCCTCCTCATCCGGTACGCAACTATCGCGGTTGCGAACAGTGGTGTCAGCACATGCTCGCTGATGACGCATGTACGTTTGTTTGTTTGTGTTGGTTTGTGTTTGTTTGCCTTCCACCATCAGATGGCGCAGCGGCAATTGATCTTGATATCAAAGGTGATACAGAACCTGGCCAACAACACCATGCCCGGCGCTAAAGAGGAATACATGGAAAAGCTCAACGCGTACGCACCCTTGGCATGCCCCGCCTCAAACTTAGCATGACATTTGATGCCACACACCGGTAGGTTTATCACGTCGAACAAGCCCACGCTAGAGCGATTCTACAGCCGCATCATGGAGAATCCGGAGAACGGGAAGGACGCACACGCGTTGCCCGTGCCCGAGCACGCGCGCGACGACGCCCTCATCACCGTCCACCATTTTCTCGCGCAGAATCAGGAGGGCGTGGAGCAGTCCATCCGCGAAGACGACCGTGGAGACGACAGCGATCTCCTCGTGGAAGAGCTCCGCGGGGTGTTGCAGGCTCTGGGCGAGCCCTCTGGCGACGAGGCCGTGTAACTCCTAGGCGAGGTGCCGCTTAGCTTGCGTATCTTTCCGCAGTAAATTTTGTACACTCCGCTTGACCATTGCCGCATTAGTGGTAAGAGGGTCGATAAGTAGGGGGGGCAAAGGGGGTCATGGGGGCCTCGAGGTCCACGGCGCCGTAGGACACGTGCTTTCGGGGCCTTTGCGAACGCAACACCGACTGCAGCTCGTCGTGGCTGACGCCGCGCCGCACCGAGCGCAGGCCCGTCAGAAGGACGCTGGGATCCGGCCCGGGACGGCTGCGGTAGGGCGTCACGCCCGGACCCACCGTGTCCTGCGCGCTGCTTGTGCACAGGCTGCCGCCTCGCTGAGAAGCTATCTTCTCATCGCTCTCCAGGCCTGACCAAGCGACAACGGAAAGGAGTGAACATACGCGCAACACCAAGCAAGGGGCAGGCAGAGAGGCAGGTTAACCTGGGACGGGCTGCGGGTCCCCGTCTTGGCTGGGCGCGTATTGCCAGTAGAGGAGCGCTGCCGCAAAGAGCAACGAGAGGAAGACGACGCCCACAAGCAGGTGCCAGAAGGACACTGCGGGCGGCGCTACCACCTCCAGCGGCAGCCCCGACACCACGACGATAGGGATTGTCACGGCACCTGGGCCCAGCCCCGCTCGATGATCAGCGCGCGGACAGAAAATCGAAAGGTGAGTGGGTGGGAAGCGATTTACCGATGACGGAGATGAGGGTCTCGATGCGCTTGGCCTTCGCGACTCGACGGGTCTCTGTGAGCTGCTGCGTGAACTCACGGAGCTTGGCCGCGCGCTTCTCCTCGCGGGTCTGCCGCCGCTGCTCCTCCATGTAGCCCGACTCGACTATGCCCAGCACGTCCTGGATCTCGTCGCGGATCTCCTGCCTCGCCTCAGGGATGCCCAGCATCTTCCTCATCGTCGAGAAGAAGTTCGAGTACTCCGGCAGCCCGCCGCAGTCATCGCTGCTCATGCCTAGGGAATACTTTATCATCAACATCTGGCGAGGAGAGAGAAGGAGAGAAGAGGCGTGGCGTCAGTTGGGCTCGGAGTGAACGGGGGGAGAGGCGTTGAGTACAGCCAGGTAGCGGAGCTCGGCCCGGTGACGCTCGAGATATTCGATGTTGTCTGTACAGTCCAGCCGCAGGTGTTCGGCGGCACTAGCTGCAACCATCAACCGTATGCAGGGAGAACAAGCAGAAGATGAGCGGGCCCCCACGAAAGAACGAAGCGACGATGCTGACGCACCCGAAAGATTGGATAGCTCCGACAGCACCACAGCTTCGCCTCGCCTGCGCAACGGCCGACGTGTCGATGAGCAACAAAGGACAGCCTCGCGGCGGTGGTGAGAAGGGGGTATAACGAGAGGGCAATGTACGCGTGGAGAGCCAGGATGAGGTAGACCCCTTGGAAGAGCTTGGGCCACGTGACCCGCTCGAACTGCACGTTGCTGTCGTCGGTGGGCCAGCTCAGCGCCACCGACCCCTCGCGCGATATGCCGATGTACCGGTTCTGCCGGTGCACGAGAATTTGGTCGAGCCTCGACCGCGCCTTCTTGACCGGCGGCGGTCTGTTGCGCTGCCCGAACGCTGTATTGCATACGGACAGACGGGGGAGGTCACTTGGTTGATCATACGGGTAGACCCACACCATCAGAGACTCCCGCCGTACCTCGCGTGAGATGGAACAGGTACTCCTGCAGCTCCTCTTCCGCAGGCTCCCGGTCGAGCACGACCGTGGAGTGGTGGTTGGCGTGCTGCACGCTCACGGTGGATGAGCAATTTCCAGAACCAACCGTAACCAACGCAACTCGCAATATGCGGCGGTTTTTATATGTACCGTGCCGTGTGAGACGCGGTGCGGAGGCAGCTGCTCGGACTCGTTGGGCAGATGCAGCAGCCAATTGCCGATCGTGGCCAGCGATATGAGCTCCTCGCCGTTGCTGCCACACGCGGCGACCGACCACCGGTCAGCCACTGCACCACCAGCGAATGAACGCGAGCGCACGCGCACGTGTGGGTGGGTGCCCAACGCCGTACATGGAGCCCGCGAGCTTGCCCAAGATGGGTGCCGAGTTGCGTTCGTTCTTCTTGCTGCGCGGGGTCAAGAGTTTCGCGGGGTTGCTTGGACCCAGGGTCCACCCGAGGAACACCTTCTTTACTCGGTGACGGAACTTGACCAGGAACAGCCACCTGCCCCCGTGCACACGCGAGTGAGCTCAAAGATCGATGAGCTGATAGCGACGCCGACCTGCCTGGCGGGCGCTCAGGCAAAAAAAAAACGTGGGGAGGACGGTTCTACCGTCGGAGCTCGTCAACGGAGAGCTTCTTGTTGCGGGCGTTGGGTATCCAGTCGATGTGGAATACGAGGAGACCGCCACCCATCGGGTACAACACCAGTTCCACGCATGGCACGCCGATCCGCAGCGAGGTCGTCTTCGCATCGAGCGCCGACACTGTCGACGGGCCGCTGGGCGTAAACCTAGTGGCACAGGACACTCTCGTGTCAGACCACACACGCGCGCGCACAACATGGAAGGAGAGAGTGGCCTGAATGGGAGAGATACGGGGAATCGGGCATGGTGGACATTAGCGTTGGAATGCGACGGAGCGGAGTGGTCGGTTTCAGTGACTCGGATCGAAGCAGCCTTGGCCGGAGTTTCTTCCCGGCGGGAGTCTGTTTGCTGCTGGGCGTCACCCCTACGCTGTCGTCATCGTCGTCGTCATCTTCGTCATCATCGCTGTTACCCTTCTCCTCCTCCTTTTCCTCCTTCTCGCCGCCCTCCTCGCCCCCCGATGCCCGTGTGTAGGCTGACGTGGACCGAGATCTGGGGATCGCCAGCCCGGCGGCGGCCACAGCAGCGGCGCTGGCGCTAGCGGGTGTGGAGGGCTGGGTGGGCGGCCGCGACTGATGCTGGGACTGGAGGAGGTTGGTGGTGGAGGTGAGGAATGCGAGGTGGCTGGAGTTGTCGAAGGCGACGGCGTTGGAGTGGCCCTGCATATCTGCGGCCCAGAGCGCCGGTTCGGGGAATACCGCAGCCAGCGCGCTCGGGGTGAGCCGCAGTCGACTACACTTCCACACCTCCATCTTGCGCCGGTTGGCCGCCTCTTCATCCTGCTCGTCCTCGTCCCCGCTCGAGTCCTCCAACTCCCCGCACTCGCCTCCATCCGCATCATCCTCGTCTGCGTCTTCGTCTTCGAGCGCCTCTTCCCCCTTTTCGTCCATCGCGTTGTGCTCCTCTGCTTGAAGCGGCCGACCAGGCTGGTCGGCCGAGTCCGCCTTGGCCTGTGATGTCTTGCCCTCTGCCACGGTAGTGGGAGCGGCAGCGGCAGCGGCAGGAGAGGCCTCGGGGAGGTCGAGCCGCCGGCGTGCGTGCTGGAGGGCCTCGACGTGAGCGGCGCGGCGCACCTCTTCGTTCCATCCGACGATCTGGCGAAAGTGGGCCGAGAGCTCGGCGGTCTCGAGAGGCAGCGACTGGTTGAGCTCCCACAGGGGCACCTTGCGTCCGGTCTGCTTGTCCCTGACGCTGCGCTTGAGCAGCTTCTCGGTCCAGTTCACGGCAGACACGGTGTCGTCTTCCCAGGTGAACGGCAGGATGAGGGCAGTGCGGGCAGCCATGCAGCCGTAGCTCGCACCCCCACTGACCTCGTCCGCGCTATACTGTGGTTGTTGATGCATCTGCTCCGGGCCAGAGCCCAGAAATGTCGCATGCCTGGAATCCGCTGCTCGCGATTTCGCAAAGATTGTCCGGCGCTCGAACGCCGGTCGTCCCTTCATCGCCATCCCTGCCTCCCTCGTGCGTGTCAGTACCCCAGCCGGTCACTCTCTTGCTCTCTTCCCTCACCTTCCTTGTTGTCCCTCACCTTGGCTCCTCGCGAGTGTGTTCGCGCCAAACACGCCGTTTTCCTTTCAATTTGCATTTTGCTTTCTCTCCTTTACGGGCGTTCGTCGCGCGGGGGGGTGCCGGGCTGGGTCTCGGGAAAGGAGAGGTCCCAGAAGTGGGGCGGGGTGTCGGGCGCGGCGTAGGCGCTCCGGTGGCGCGAACAGTTGTGGACGAACAGCTTCCGGTCAAACTCGAGCCCGCCCTCGCGCACGGCGTCGTAGAACTGCGCCGTTACCACTACCGTCAGCCGCCGCTAGTCACCCACCCAACAACAACAACAACAAGAACAAGAAGAAGAAGAATACCTTGGCGCACTCCTCGCACTCACGGCCCGGAAGGACGGCCCGCTCGTCCTTCTTGCGCACCACCTCCACGCGAGCGTACTCGGCGTTGCGCTCCTTCCGCTCTCCGGACCGCAGCGCGTCCGGGGCCACTGTGTAGGGCAGCCGCAGGAGCGGCGCTGGTCGTCCCGCCGGCGGCTCTTCCTCGCTCCGGAGCGGATTGCCCGGTCGCTGCTGTGCAGGGTCGTTTTCCTTGGCCTCGCGATCGCCCTTGTCGTCCGCCTCCCCTCGGTCGTCGGCCTGCTGTTCGAGAGCTCCCTCCTTGAGCAGGACGCGAAAGGCCCGCATCTCGTCGGCCTCCTTCCGCCGCCGGTCGGTCTTGCGCATCCGCTCTGCCTCTCGTTCCTCTTCGCTGCTGCCGCCCACGTACACGGTCGAGTACTCGTCGTCGTCGTCGTCCGCGTCAAAGCGAGGCCGGAGCTCGGGCCTGCTGCTGTTCGCGCTCTTTCGCCGGTCGGCCGCCCTCTGCCGTGACCGGACCCGCGACGCCGCGCTGGCGACAGGGGCCTCGTTCTCCTCGAGCTCCTGTTGGGTGGTGCGCTGCCGCTTCCTTCCTGTGAACCCGGGGAGAGCGTCGGCCCGCTTCGCTTGCGCCTTCTTTCGCTTGCCGCCGCCCTTCCGCGCAGGCAGCGCGTCCACGTCGATAATCTCGACCTCCGACGTGTCCGACGATCCCTTCCTCTGCTCCTCGCTCGCGTCGTCGCTTCTGTTGTGCTCGCCGGAACTGCTCTCGATCTCCACCGCTGCCGGGTAGGCTATCTTCTGCTCGCTCGCCGGGCCGCTCTTCTTGTCGTCGCCGAGGAACATGGAGTACACGCTTTCCATGGAGTCCTCCTCGTCGTCGTAGCCAACCTTGGCGTGACCCTTCTCGCCGTCATCGGCCTTGGCGATCTTGTGCGACGCGGACGGCGGCTTAGCGGGCACCACACGCCTGAAGTAGTTGGTGGGCGACAGAAGGTTGAGATCCCCCTCAACCACCACCGAAGGCGTCGACATCGAGCGGACCTCTTCCTCGTTGCCCTTCCGTGCGCCGCTTGCTCGCACGGGCGGTTCTGCCTCCCCGTCGTCGTCGTCGTCGTCGTCATACTCGGTCGTCTCCTCGTCCGTGATTATGTTCGTCTTTGAGGGCCTGCGTGGCGACCCTGTCAGCGCAGGACGGGCCAATGAGATTATTACCATACATTACACGCGTTCAGCCTCGAATCCGAGGCGGAAGAACGAGGCGGACCGCGTACCGACGGCAATGTCGTGAGGCAAGGAGGACTGGGAGTCGGCCCGCCACTCCATTTTTTCGTCCATGTCCCGGAGCAAACGCTGGATGGAACCAACGCGCAGGGAAGGACTTACCTCCGATCCCGTAGGCTTTGCCTTGGAGCCTTTGCCCTGGTTGGCCATTCAATGGGTCGTGATTTGAGGAAAATGTGCACACAAGGGCATCCAATCAGAGAGACAAGAAGGCGCACCTCGGTAGGGTCATCGGGCTTGTAGGGAGTCATGGTGATCGTGTGCCTGGCCTGGGCAGAACCCACTACGGCCTCAGGTGACTGAAGGAGATCCGAGTGTCGCCGCCGTGACACATATGCACTGCGCTGGGTGGCCTGCGGAGCGGCCTCCTTCTCAAATACGGGCGACCTGCCGCATTCATCGAGAGTGACCACACTCGCAGGTCACCATGTGCCCACGCCCGGAGGGAGAAGGAGGGTGGTACTTGCGAAGCCAGCCGCGTTCTGCTTTGGGATCAGCCAGAGTTATGTCCAGTGATGGCGGGGCGGGCAGAGATGGGAACTGCGACTGCCCGTCGGCCGTGTGTGTGGCAGCACGTCGCAGTACGGCATCGCTCCATTCTCGGTACTCTTCCAAGGTTTGCCGCTGCCGCTCGCACTTCTCGGCCAGATCCCGCTTCTCTGCCTCCAGCCTGGCCACGTTGGGTAAATGTAAACACAGCCATGCAGGGCACACCCGTGCACGCTAGTTGGACGGCTACCTTTCTACGGCAGTCGCAAGCTTGTCGCTGCGTCTTCGCTCTTCTGCAAGTTCAGACCGCAGGTCTGTCCGAGAGGGAGACCAGGCAGTCAGCTCAGGTCCTTGCCAACCCCCCCCCCCAAGAGTACTCAGCTTTACCGTCTTTTAAGCTGGCGTAGGTCTCTCTAAGATTTTCCAGGGCCAATTCGAATATATCCGTGTTGTTGCGCATCCCCCTTTTCTGGGTACTTTTGGCATTGTCCATCGTGTACTAGCGCTCGCGAGTGTGGCTCGCCTTGTGGATTTGCCTCATCCGGTGAAAAAGACTGAGGAAAAAGCCAAAAAGCTCTTGGAATTATTTCATCCTTCGGCGTGTGCCCACACGCAGATACAGCCTCTCGACGGTTTTAGGGGGTCTTCTGAAAAGAAAAGATAGTTGGAGAAGCGTGGGTGCACCAGAGTACTTCTTCAACTATTTTTGTTGTTTGCGGTGATTTGCAAGTGGAATCTGGAGGATTTTGTTGATGGCTCGCCATCTGGCGCTGGTGTATGAACACCACACTCACCTCCTGGCACCTGCAACCGCTAGGACGGACGCCGGTGCCGGCACATCGCGCCTTCGGCTCACTTCTTCTATGGCAGAGCCCACGGCCATCAACGCCAGCCTCCTAGGCTACCTGCGCACGGCAGTCAAGCTTGTGTCTTCCCAGTATGCCTACACGGTACGCCTTCACTTCGCTGCTTGAAGCTTGTGCGCTTCTTTCAACCACTACCCCCTTTAGTCCACAGCGTTCGATGACGCCGATGAGACCGTCTCGGTGCTTTGTGACGCCATATCGCGCGTTCTCCTGCATGGCTTCTCGGCAAGCACGTCTCCCCCTCCCTCGACCCACCACGCTTTCTCCTTACGCTTGCTCTTGCAGAGTCAGGCGTAGTGGGCCTGTTGGGACTGCAGACACAGTCATTCTGGCCCTACGTGGAGCACCTCGAAACGATCGGAGGCGATCGAGGGGCGTGCATACCCTGGATCCGAGCTGCTGTTGCTTCCAACGAGGCTCGTGCGAGGACGTGGGTCAAGCTCGCCCTGAACCGACATCACATCGGGGCTTGCGTTGCCGACCTCGTACACGACCAGGCGCTCACTGCGTATGAATTCCCTCACTCCACTCCCCGCTCTGTCGTGTCGCGACCAGTGCCCACTTGAGCCCGACACAAACACACACTTCAGCAAATACTACGAGAGCGACTGCATACTCCGTACTCGCGAAGACTGTCAAATCATGCTTACGCTGTTGGTACGGCGGCCTTCTCACGCGTGGTGTTGATCACGTCGCCTGAGGTGTGCGCCGCGCGGCAGGAAGGGTTGAGTTCGGTGACATTTGCGCTTCACATCGACGAGAAGCTGCAGCGAATTGTACAGGAGGCCTGGCCGTCGGCCAAGCCCACCGCGCCCAGGCCTCCCGATGATCGAATCGGCGGCGGTCGGGGCATCATCCCTACCCCCCACCTCGAAGATATCTTCGTGGTGCCGGAATCAAAGACGAAGAAGAAGCACCCAAAGAAACGCATTATCATCCTGCGGGACGGAGAGGGTGGCGCCTAAGCCGCGCGTCACCCCCTTCACTCGCTTCTCTTTACTCTTGCTCCGTACAGAACAGCGACCCTCAAGAAAAAAAATCATCATCTACCCAGGACAGAAGGAGGAGAAGAGAGGTCAATATCTTCATTGCTAGCCGTCGTAACGTGTCACGGTGTCGCCGCAGACCATCACGAACACGTCGTTGCCCTCATCAAACGCCTTCATGATCTTCTTTTTCTCCTCTGGCGGACATCCCTTCCAGCTCAGGTCTACAGCGTTGCGGCCAGCACGGACCCACGGTGGTCAGACTCTGCTCGTTCACCACATAGATACCAACGTACCTTGCAACTCGCCCGAGTCAGCGTCCATCAACGAGATGGTGCTCTTCTCGACATCCACAACCTGGTACCGCACGTCCTGCGGAGAGCGGGAGAGGAAGAAAGAAGCACGAGGATTGATGGGCGAGGGCGGCAACTCTACCTTGGTTTGTGGGGCCGATGTGCTGGTAGCAGCTTCCTTGGCGTTGAGCTCGTCGTACCACTTGAGGAATTTTTGTTTGTGCTTGGTGGTGAAAACGGTGAAGGGCAGCTTCAGGGCGTCCTCCAGGAGAGGGAGCGCAGGGCTTTGTGAGCTCAGCCCTGTGCTGCTTGTTAGCACAAAGCGCCAAACTTTTAGGGCAGAAGCGCCACCTTGCCAAGATGCCGAGCCGTAAAACATGCTGTGGTAGGTCTTCACGTGGCATAGTTGTTAGCGCGGAACATGCAGGTAGGTGGCATAACGGGAGATACCTCGACGGCAGCATAAAGGTTGTTTTTGTCAGCCTCGGTGAAGCGGAAGTTCTGATTTGTGTGTATAAAGCGACGCAGTCGCTCGATCTCTCGCACGGCTTTGCTTGTGTTTCCGCCCTGTGCCGCAGCGCTCTTGCGTGCGTCGTCGTGAAACTGTCGCACTCGCTCATCCATTGCCCGACGCGAAGAAGAGCCGGTCCCAAGAAACCAAAGATCCAAAGGCTTATTATTAGATCGGAATGAGCCGGGTCAGTAGCTCAACTAATTCCATTGACAACCAACCAATGGGGGCGTAGTTCAACTGGTAGAGCGTCTGACTCCAGATCAGAAGGTTGCGTGTTCAAGTCACGTCGTCCTCATATATCCTTTTCTTGGCACAGCTTGTGTGTGGTGAAGGAGGTGCATGGCAAAACCTTGCTGCAATGCCATCAATTAAATTGGTGCACACACCTGAACATGCCTGGCAGTGCAGCATCAAGTCATGAGGTGTAGTGATGTTGATGGTCTTTATTTATGGTTGGCATATTGTGTATGTGTGCCCTAATGCTGGTCACATGTAAGAATGTGATATTATTCACATTTATGTGCATACAATGCTCACACACCTCTTTCACCACAAACATGCACTCAATCTGGTCCTGTTTGTGCATGTGTTGTGGGTAACCTTCTTGCCATCTATTCACCAGAAAACCAACTGATTTCCTGACAATAAAATAGATGCATGATCCCTTTCAGGTACCCTTAGGACCCTTATAATTGCTTGTACACAGTAGCTCAGGTGTAAAGCTTGGATTGGCAAGGATGTGACCTGGTGCCCCATGCCTTGGAATTACAACATTTGGGAAGGCAGTTCGGCATCCAAGATCACCTAACTCAAGCCATCAACAAAACAGAGATCTACTGAGGACGACGTGACTTGAACACGCAACCTTCTGATCTGGAGTCAGACGCTCTACCAGTTGAGCTACGCCCCCTTCTTATTTGTATGTAAATTGTGCTTATATGAGGATAAATTGGACGCACTTTAGGTGAGCGATTCCGCTTCCCGCTCTCCTCTTGGTGTTGTCCTCCTTTCTTCTCCGTTTTTGCTCAGATCGTTAGTGTTGTTGCAGAAGGCCGGCCCACGGGGCAGCTTTTGCGGTTTATTTGGTGTCTGCTGGTTGTGTTTCTTTTGTTTAGCCGTCCTCAGCTTGGCCGACCTGGAGAGCGGTCGGTGAAGAAAGAAAGAGGAAGAGAGATAGCGCAACTCCGGCAAACCACAGTGTTTGTGCTCCGGAAACGGGCATAAGAAGAGAGACGGAGCTTTGCCCCAACAGTAACACTCCCAACACATTGCGCCACCAACTCGTACACCACCACCACCTCCTGCCACCATGCCGCCGTCAGTCCCAGCCCCGACTTAATCCCACTACCAACGCGCACCATGCAGTAGGACGGGCGCACCCTCCGTCGCGAAATCTCCGAGTGGAATTCCAGCGTCTCCTCCTTAAGGAGGCTGTCTGCCGTCGTGCGGACCAATTAGGGGGTACCGTCACGGCCTTCTTCCCTGCGTCAGCGTGGACGTGGTGGTTTTTTGAAGCCAGCAGCTGATCTGTTGTTTTGTTCATCCCCCCGACGCACACAGCATCAAGAGAGCGAAGAGGCAGCTCGGGGAGCGGCGACAAGAAAGGAACACAGGCCAAACACTGGCACTAAATCTCGGCGGCTCTACATCTTTTTTCCATCTCTATTTTTCGACTCGATCACACTACCTGCCTCACGATGTCGGCCCTTCCCATTCAGTTCAAGGAGATCGCCCAGGTATGGCAGCACCCGCAACATTTTACAGTGATCGGCAGCTGTTGATCTACGCCGCTTTCCTGTCGATGATGGCTTGCTCAGTTCTCTCTCTCTCTCAGCTTGGCACGTTCGGGATTAATCCCCAGTCCATCGGGTTTGCTACGCTGACCATGGAGTCAGAGAAGTACATCTGCGTTCGCGATCAAGTGGGCGAGGAGCGCAATGTCGTCATCATCGACCTCCAGAATCCCTCGAATGTCGTGCGACGACCCATAGCTGCCGACTCAGCCCTTATGAACCCTGTGCACAACATCCTCGCCCTCAAAGGTACATTCGCTCGCATCAATTAACTGGCGTGATCGCGCACCGATCTAATGGTGTCCCCGCAAAAAATAGATACGCAAAATTTGCAGATTTTCAACATCGGCGAGCGCGCCAAGGTGAACGACTGTGTCATGAGCGAGCCCGTCGAATTTTGGAAGTGGATTTCCGACTCCAAGCTTGCCCTGGTCACTGCCACCTCCGTCTACCACTGGTCGATGAATGGTTCGCTTGTTCCCTCACACCAGGAATTTTTTTGGTTCCGCTGCTCACCGGCTCCCCCCCCCCCCTTCAGACAACGCCAAGCCGCAGAAGATTTTCGCTCGCCACCAGTCTCTGGCCGGAACACAGATCATCAACTACCGCGTCGACGCGGCCGAGAAGTGGTGCGTGGTCATCGGTATCACGAGGAAGGACGACCGCATTGCCGGTGCCATGCAGCTCTACTCAGTCGACCGCAAGGTGAGCCAGGCGCTCGAGGGCCACGCGGCGGCCTTCTGCAACTTCCGCACCGAGGGTTCGACGCGGAACTCGACCCTCTTCTGCTTCGCCTCGCGTACGGCGCAGTCGTCCAAGCTTTACATCCTCGAGGTGGGCCAGACGGGCGAGGGCGGCGGCTTCGAGAAGAAGCAGACCGACATCTATTTCCCCGCAGAGGCCGCGCAGGACTTCCCCGTGGCGATGCAGGTGAGCGACAAGTACTCAGTGGTCTACATGATCACCAAGTTCGGCTACATTCACATCTTCGACGTCAACACCGGCAAGCTCCTCTATATGAACCGCATTTCGGCCGAGACCATCTTCGTCACCGCCCCGCAGGCCTCCACGGGCGGCATTATCGGCGTCAACAGGAAGGGCCAGGTGCTCTCCGTCACCGTCGACGAGAACACCATCGTGCCCTACATCTGCACGCAGCTCAACGACTTTGATCTCGCCATCAAGTTCGCCTCCAAGAACAACCTCCGCGGCGCCGAAGAGCTCGTCACTGCCCAGTTCAACCAGCTGTTCCAGCAGGGGCGCTACAAGGAGGCCGCCAAGGTCTGCGCCGACTCTCCGCAGGGCATGCTTCGGTCCACCCAGACCATCCAGATGTTCTCCCGATTGCCCGGCTCTCCCGGCCAGCCCTCACCGCTCCTCCAGTACTTCTCCGTGCTGCTGGAGAAGGGCAAGCTCAACAAGGTCGAGTCACTCGAGCTCTCCCGCCCCGTGCTCCAGCAGGGCCGCAAGGAGCTCCTCCAGAACTGGCTCAAGGAGGAGAAACTCGACTGTAGCGAGGAGCTCGGTGACCTGGTCCGCCCCTACGACCCCAACCTGGCCCTCTCGATCTACTACCTCGCCGACTCCAAGGACAAGGTGGTCCAGTGCCTCGCCGACAGCGGGCAGTACGAGCGCATTCTCCTCTACTCGGAGAAGACTGGCTACTCGCCTGACTTCATGTACATCCTGAACGGCCTCGTCCAGACCAATCCCCAGGGGGCCGCCAACTTCGCCGCCAAGCTCCTCTCCGGTCCCCAGGCCTCCAAGATCGACGTAAACCAGGTCGTGGATCTGTTCCTGCATCGTAACATGGTCCAGGAGACCACCTCGCTGTTGCTCGACGTCCTCAAGGGCAACAGGCCCGAGGAAGGACCCCTCCAGACCCGCCTCCTCGAGGTCAACCTGATGCAGGCGCCTCAGGTGGCCGACGCCATCATGGGCTACGAGATGCTCACTCACTACAACAAGCCCTACATCGCCCAGCTCTGCGAGAAGGCCGGCCTCTACCAACGGGTGCGTTGTCTCTGCCACACCTCTACCCAATAACACAGACCATCCCCCCTCTCGTGATGGCAAAATAATCTTTGAGACCATATTCCCGGCCTTTCGGGTCGGGTTGCTGACATCAAGCAACCGCTGAAGAAACACCACATCTGCAACCACTCGCCCCTCCCCCATTGCCCGCGCACGACAACGTTTTAATTGACGGTTGGCCTCTTCTCACAGGCGTTGGAGCACTACACCAACATCACCGACATCAAGAGGGTCATGCTCAACACCCACGCGATCAACCCCGAGTTCCTGGTCAACTACTTTGGTCAGCTCTCGGTGGAGGACAGCGTGGACTGCCTGAAGGAGCTGATGCGGGTCAACCCGCGACAGAACCTGCAGACCGTCGTTGCTGTCGCCACCAAGTACTCCGAACAACTCACCCCTGCCGCGCTGATCGACCTCTTCGAGTCTTGTAACAGCTACGACGGTCTCTACCACTACCTCGGCGCCGTCGTGTCCTACTCCCAGGATCCCGAGGTGCACTTTAAGTATATCGAGGCTGCCGTTAAGATGAACGCCCTTCGCGACGTTGAACGCATCTGCCGGGAGAGCAACTACTACGACCCCAAGAAAGTCCGCGACTTCCTCAAGGTGCGCACTTGAACCCGCTCCCGGGGTGGGGTTTGTGCGGTGAATGTGGAAGCGAGTTGGGCGGGGGGGGGGCACAGGATGATTTCGGTATTCTTAGGACACCTTCTTATGCAATCGACCTAATCAGTCGGTTGTAGATGCGAAGAAAAGACCTTACTGAATGCCCTCGTCATGTTTGTCATCTGTATTTGGCCGTTTCGCTTCTTCGTTAGCCGCTCTAACACGCTGTTTCTCTGTCATGCGTGCTCTAGGAGGCGCGCCTTCCTGACCAACTGCCCCTCATCATCGTGTGCGACCGCTTCGATTTCGTGGAGGAGCTCACCCGTTACCTCTACGCCAACAGCATGCTCCAGTACATTGAGGTATGCCCAGCTATCAATCGCGGGCTTTTTGCCCTCGTAGTCTCTGTGATGATAAACGAGCTCCCTCTACTGATGCGCCATGAGGATAAGCTCTAACCGGAATCAAATTATTGTCTGATCATTTCTGCTTTGCTCTTTGCTTCGCGCTCCCTCATCTGCTCGATCTCACCCACCCTTGTCCCGGCTCTCCAGGCCTACGTGCAGAAGATCAACCCGATCAACACTCCCGCCGTGGTTGGTGCCCTGCTCGATGTAGATTGCGGCGAGGACTACATCCAGAAGCTCATCCTGTCGGTGAGGAACTTGTGCCCTGTTGACGGTACCTCTCCTGCCAGTGGCTCTGTACTTAACCCCCCCCCTCTCACCCATCGCCTTCTCTGCGAAACACCAGACCTCGTTGCTGCGATCGAGAAGCGCAACCGCCTGAAGCTGCTGCTGCCCTGGCTCGAGGCCCGCGTGAACGAGGGCAACACGGAACCGGCCACTCACAACGCCCTGGCCAAGATCAACATCGACCTCAACAGGGACCCCGAGAAGTTCCTCAACTCCAACAACTACTACGACAGCAGGGTTGTCGGCAAGTACTGCGAGAACCGCGACCCCCACCTGGCCTTCCTTATCTACAAGCGAGGTACCAATCGCCCTCCTCCCGTGCCAATTGCCCCTTCTCAATCAACTCTTGTGATGATAAACGAGCTCCCTCTACTGATGCGCCATGAGGATAAGCTCTAACCGGAATCAAATTATTGTCTGATCACTTCTGCTTTGCTCTTTGCTACGCGCTCCCTCATCTGCTCGATCTCATCCACTCTTGTATCGGCTCTCCAGGCCTTTGCGATGATGAGCTGGTGGCGGTCACCAACAAAAACTCTCTGTTCAAGAGCCAGGCGCGCTACCTCGTCGAGAGGCAGAGCCAGGACCTGTGGCTGAAGGTGCTCGACGACAACAACGAGTTCCGTCAGGCCGTGCTCGACCAAGTGGTGCAGACCGCCTTGCCCGAGAGCAAGAACCCCGATGAGGTCTCGTCCGCCGTGAAGGCCCTCATGAACGCCGACATGCCGCGGGAGCTCATTGGCCTGCTCGAGAAGATCGTGCTCGAGCCCTCAGACTTCAGCAACAACAAGAACCTGCAGAACCTGCTGATCCTCACGGCCATCAAGGCCGACAGCTCGCGGGTGATGGAGTACGTGAACCGCCTGGACAACTTCGAAGGACCCGACATCGCCACCATCGCCGAGGGTGCCCAGCTCTACAACGAGGCCGTCGCCATCTACAAGAAGTTCAAGCTCCACCCGCAGGCCATCACCGTCATCTTGAACTCCCTCAACGACCTCGAGGCTGCTGTGTCCTTTGCCAGCCAGGTCAACGAGCCGGAGGTCTACTCCATCCTTGCCAAGGCGCAGCTCCAGAACAACTTCGTGACCGAAGCCATTGGTACACTCCTTACACTCCTCCCTCTCCCTCCCCTCTCCCATTTATAGTGCCGCTGGGCCTGCTGTTGCATCAAATGATGTAATTTATAGTTATCCCTGTCCGAATTGACACAATTTACGATGTGGACCTACTCTAGCAACTGAAAACAATGCAACAGCAACACCCCTTTGCAGCCCTCTCTTTCTGTCGACTACGCGTCGCGTTGTGCTCATAGCTAACGCTCACCTTGATTCTTCCCACACCACCACCATCACCGCTACCAACGACAGAGTCGTACATCAAGGCCAACGATCCCGAGAACTACGTGGATGTCATCGTTGCCGCTGAGAGGGAGCAGCTCTGGGACCCGCTCGTCAAGTTCCTCCAGATGTGCAGGAAGAAGGTGAAGGAGGCTCATATTGAGTCTGAACTGATTTACGCCCTGGCCAAGGTCAACAGGCTTGCCGAGCTAGAGGAGTTCATTTCTGGCCCCAACTGCGCTCAGGTACCGCCTCCTATTCCCTCGTTGCCTTGTTCGCGCGGCCTCTCCTTGCTTACTCCCCCCTCCGTCGGATTGTGTCCAGATCCAATTGATCGGCGACAGATGCTTCGAGGAGGGCATGTACGAGGCGGCCAAGCTGCTCTTCAGCAACATCCACAACCACGCTCGCCTCGCCACTACACTCGTCAAGCTGCAGCAGTACTCGTCGGCTGTGGAGGCGGCCCGCAAGGCCGGCAGCACCAAGACTTGGAAGGAAGTCAACCTCCACCTCATCGAGGTCAAGGAGTTCCGCCTGGCCCAGATCTGCGCCCTCCACATCGTCATCCACGGCGACGAGCTTGACGAGCTGGTCTGGCGGTATGAGAGCAGGGGCTACTTCGAGGAGATCATCTCAGTCCTCAGTACGAACTCCGCGACTCTGTTTCGTTCGTTTCTTATGCGCCCGGAGCTCAGTGATAGGCGTAACTAACGTCTGCGCTTGCGTACAGCCTCGAGCCTGGGCCTCGACCGCGCCCACAAGGCGATGTTCACCGAGCTGGCGATTCTGTACTCCAAGTACAAGCCCGAGAAGCTGCAGGAGCACCTCGAGCTGTTCCCCGACCGCATCAGCTTCCCCAAGGTCATCCGTTGGTGCCAGACCAACGCGCAGTGGAAGGAGCTCACCTACCTGTACAAAGCCAGCAACGAGCACGAGAATGCTGCGATGACCATGGTCAACCACCCGGTCGAAGCCTGGGATCACAACGAGTTCAAGAGCACCATCACCAAGGTCAACAACCTCGAGACCGTCTACAAGGTACAGTCTCCGCCCCTTCCCTAATCTTCGTAGTGTGCCGCTGGGCCTGCTGTTGCATCAAATGATGTAATTTATAGTTATCCCTGTCCGAATTGACACAATTTACGATGTGGACCTACTCTAGCAACTGAAAACAATGCAACAGCAACAGCCCCTTGCACTGCGCGCGCTCTCTCTGCGTTTCTCCAGCAACACCAATTCACTCACTGTCTTGTGTGTCCTTGTCATTGTGCTCTCGTTCTCGTATACAGGCTGTGCGCTTCTACCTCTCCGAGCACCCGTTGCTGGCCAACGACCTGCTCCATGTGGTCAGCGGCAAGGTCGATCACACCAAGGTGGTGTCAGTGGCCCGCGAGATGAACCTGCTGGCCCTCATCAAGCCCTACCTCACCTCAGTGCAATCCGAGAACGTGCCGGCCGTCAACGAAGCTCTCAACGAATTGTACATTGAAGAGGAGGACTACGAGTCGCTCAAGCACTCGATCGAGACCTATGACAAGCTGAACCACCTGGCCCTCGCGCGCACTCTCGAGAAGCACGAGCTGCTCGAGTTCCGCAGGATCGCGGCGCAGCTGTACAAGCAGAACTCGGAGTGGCAGAAGTCGGTGGAGCTCAGCAAGTCGGACGACCTGTTCAAGGACGCCATGCAGACCGCGGCCGAGTCGGGCAACGCCGACGTCGTGGAGGAACTGCTGAGGTTCTTCGTGCAGAAGGGCGACGCCGAGTGCTTCGCCGCCTGCCTCTACACGTGCTACGACTACGTCAAGGCCGACGTCGTGCTCGAGCTCGCGTGGAAGCACGGCCTCACCGACTACGCCATGCCCTACCTCATCCAGGCCATCCGCGAGTACACCACCAAGGTCGACGAGCTCGTCGAGGCCGCCAAGCCCAAGAAGGACGACAAGAAGCCCGAGGACCAGCCCGTCAACTTCCCCAACGTGGTCGGCGGCGGCGCCGAGTTCTTCCCTCCCGCCGGCATGGTCCCCATCATGACCGGCGCCGGCCAGGTCACCATGGTCCCCTCGCAGGCCTTCACCGGCATGCCCGGCATCGTCCCCACCATGCACCCCACCATGACCGGCATCCCCCCCGGCTCCGGCAGTTTTCCCTTTGCCCGCCCCACCGGCCACCTCGGCGGCCACCCGCACCCCCTCGCCTCGGCCCACCCTCCCGCCCCCTTCTCCCAGTGAGTAGGAAGGGTGCACGAGTCGTGGTGTAGTGTGGCGATCCTCGTCCTGTGTAAGGCTACTACAGCTCACCTTCCTCTTCAAGACCGCCCCACGACCTCCAGGCTCTCTGTGTTCCTCTTCTCCTTTCAACACTCTTTGAATGATACTACTTCAACCTGTTCCTGTCACCTTTCGTCTCCTGTTGTGCTCTCCCGGATCCTCATGCGCCGAGATTAGAACAGTCGCCCACTCTGCAGATGGAAGATGAATCTGAGTTACATTTGCCTCCGCCGCCGGAGGAGCCTGCACCTGAGGACTGCTGCAACAACGACTGCTGCCCGTGTGTGCGTGACATCTATGAGCAGGCACTGCAACGCCACCGTACCACCGTGCGTCTCCTGAAAATGCGGGAGCAGATGAAGATGAAGATCGGCCCCCACTGTAGCATCTCCATTCACGTCGTCGACGATCCTACGCGGCAATCGCCCGTGCGTCCGACCGCCACAGCGGGCTCTTTCGCCTCAATCTTGGGGGCCGCCGTGCTCACCGAGAAGGCGCTAGCACGAGGCCTCGACGTGCGGCAGGTGATGCTGCTCGAGCTGGGTATCGGCTCCTCCCATGCCTACGAGCCCGGCGACTACCTGGTCGTCCGACCCCACAACGACGCCAACATCGTTCACACCCTCCTCCTACGGTTCCTCCCCTTTCTCCGACCGAGCATGCTCGAGTGCTGCTCGGTGGCTGAATGGCCGGCAGGCTTCGGACAAATGGCGAGCAGGTGGTCGTGGTTAGCCCAGCGAGTTCCGTGCAGGGAGCGAGCCCAGGGGCAGACGACAGCGGTCCCATATCGATACTGGACGAGGCCGAGGCAAGGCATCAGCACTTCCTTGTCGGCGAGCCCCCATGCACGCTCGCGCACATCCTTATGTGAGCAGCCTCGCCCCCCCCCCCTCCCCGGGGCGTTCGTTGCTGATCGGTCGCCCGGGGCTGGCCCGTATGTGCATCGCGTGCAGGTACAAGTGCGACATCAGCGCGCCGCCGTCCAAGGCCATGCTGCACGCGCTGGCCCAGTTCACCTTTGACGAGGAGGAAAAGGAAGAGCTCCTCTACCTCTGTGGCACGGCCCAGTGGCAGCGCGAATTCTATCAGCGCAACATCCTACACCAGGCATGCCTTCCTCTCTCTCTTCTTTGCACCGAGGCAGTGGCTCATGGGAGGGCTCCGCGGAGTGTGTGGGGGCGTGCAGAGGCCTGGGCTGCTGGAAGTGCTGGAGCGCTACCCGTCGTGCAGGCCTCCGCTGGAGCACGTCCTGGAGCACCTCCCACCGCAGCGGGAGCGGTACTACTCCATTGCGTCGTCTCCGCTGCTCTGTCCCTCGTCCGTCGACGTGGTCTTCCCGGTGGTCGAGTATGTCACGCCCGCGCCCCACTGCCGTCAGCGACGCGGCCTGTGCACGTCGTGGCTGCGCTCCCTCGCGATCGACCACCGCCGGTGCTCGGTCGGCGATGGCGATGGCGCGTCGACGGACGACTGCAAGCGGCGCGAAAGAGGGGACGGCGAGGACAGGGACGCGAGCGGAGCGGGACCACACCAGTTGCCCTTGCTCGAGGTGTCCATCAAGCGGACGACCGACTTCCAGCTCCCCTCTGACCCGACCCTTCCCCTGATCCTGATCTGTGCGGGCTCGGGCATTGCGCCCTTCCGGTATGAACATGGGCGAGACCTGCCCCACTCCGCTCGCGCATCGACGCGCAGGGTCTGGACCGACGTTGACGCGCTGTGCAGGGGCTTTCTGCAGCACCGGAGAGCGATGCGAGAGCGAACGGGGACGGCCCTCGGTGAGTGTTGGCTGTTCTTTGGCTTTCGCCACCTCGACGGCGACTTCCTCTTCCGGGAGGAACTCGAGGCCATGCAGCACGAAGGCGTCCTCACCCGCCTCATCCCCGCGGCATCACGCGAAAGTGAGACCTTCATCCCCTGTTGTCTCAAGTCATGGCTGAATTCGGATTGGGGGGGGGGGTTCCGCAGCCATCGAGCCATGCAAGGTGCAGGACCGAATAGTAGAGCATGGACGGGAAGTTCATCGGCTACTGGTCGACCACAAGGCCGTGCTCTATGTCTGCGGGTATGCGGGCCGCGCTGATCTTTGTGTGGGGCACTTTGCGGCAAGTTCGTGTCTTCGTGTGTGCTAACGACCACATGACCACGACCAGGGATGCACAAGGAATGGCTGCGGGCGTGCACGAGGCGCTGGCCCAAGTCATCGCTGTGCACGGGAAGGCAGTGGGTTTCGAAACCGAGGACCCCCACGCCGTGCTTGCCCGCCTGCAGCGGGAGCGTAGGTACCTGCGCGACGTGTGGAGCGCACGCAAGACCATGGCGTGAGGTTTGCCAGAGAGCAAGCTACATTACAACGTTGGCCGTCACACAAAGCCGAACAACATAATCCAGAGCTGCCGCGGGTCAGTTAGTGCGCACTGTCGCCGTCTCTCCTTGACTGTCGGTCCTTCTCGCGCTGTTGGAGGTGTTCGTCGTACTCCTCCTCCTCGTCTTCCCACACAACGCGCAGGTTGTTGAGCCGGTCCCGCGTGATTCGCGGAATGTAGAATCGGTTGTCGTTGCCCCTCCCCCGCCACTGCCGCAGCCACGCGTGCCTGATCTTGCCTCCGATCTCCACCACGCCCTGCCTACGCGGCCGGTAGCCGCTTTGCCCAAGTCGCCCCGCCAGCCCCTCCAGGTTGCCCATTATGTCGTCCCCGCTTCCCTGCCACTCCACAGCCTCGCCGCCTTTGGGCGCGTCCCAGCTCGCAAAGGCCGACGAGCCCCCCTCCTGGCCCTGCCCAGCCCCGGTGCTGGGCACGTAGATGGTGCCGCCTCGACAAATGCCTCGCTGGAGCGTGCTGCTCCGTCGGCGCGACGAGTGGCGGTCCTCGGGTAGGTGCCAGCCAGCGACCGTGGGCGCCGGGCTGATGGCGTTGCTGCCGGGCATGGGGCGAGCCATCCCCTCGCCCTCGCACTCGCTCTCCGTGTCGCTGTCGTGCAGGCGCTTCTTGGTGGCCCGCCCCGCTGCGCCCTCCTTGGCATCGTCGGCGCCGTGCTCCTCGACGTAGTTGAGCCACGCGTAGACCTCCTCGTCCTCGAGGATCTCGTCCAGCAGCAGTCGACGCAAAATGTGGAACGGGTCACGGCTGTCCTCGGCCTCCCACGCGTACAGCCCGCCCGTCGCCCCTTCGACTCTGTATTCGCGGACCGCATGCATCAGCAGCGATGGGCGCCCATCTCACC
>JANDJZ010001359.1:0-11173 GCA_027943245.1 Acanthamoeba sp. SK_2022b | reverse complement strand
GGTGTGGTAGTTGACGGCCACGCACAGGCGAGGCACTACATCATTCGCGGAGGTGGAAGTGGTGAAGAGGGCGAAGAAAAAGAAGAACGGAAAGAGACCGATGATGAGAGGAGATCTTGCCATGCAAGATTGGGTTTGTGGTTTCTCATTAATGGAGAAGAGAATCTGCAGCAGATTCTTCGCCGTCGCCTCTGGTGCTCATCGCAGATTAGGGCAGTACCACGCGCCAAGCGTTACGCTCTTTCGGTAAGCCATCTCTGCTTTTTCTTGTATGATCGTTTCTCTGTTGTTTTCTTGTTTTTCTTTTTTGTTATGCCGGCAGAGTTAGCGCCGGCGATCGGCTGTCGTTTCCCGACGGGCACCAATCTACGGACTGGCTTAGGGGCTTTGAAGAAGAGGCCGCACACAGAGGATAGGAGTTTCAGGATTTATTTGTGGCTAGATACATACAAGGAGGTTTGTTCGATAGTTAAAAAAGGGGGGTTCTAAATCTCTCTGAGTGGTGCGGCGCTGCTTAGTCGGAGGACTCTTCCTCTTCCTCTGAGGACGATTCGTGGTTCTTGTCGTACTTGGCCTTCTCCTTCTCGTATCTCTCCTTGTCCTTGTTGGCCTTGGCCTCGTACTTGGCCTTATCGGACTTGCTGGCCTTGGACCACATCTTGCCGAGGAGCTTGCCCATCTCGCCGAAGGTAGCGTCGGGGTGCTCCTTCTTGACCTTGTCCCTGTTGGCCTGAGCAAAGAACATGTAGGCGCTGAGGGCCTTCTTGGGCGCGTTGGGGTCCTTCTTCTTCTTGCCTCCCTTCTTCGTCGACTTCTTCGACCTGGACGGCGACTTGCTCACAGACCTCCTCTTCTTGGCGGGCGAGCGCTCCTTGGAGGCGGCCCTCTTCCTCTTGGAAGACACTACCTTCTCATCAGCGCCGAACTCGAAGCGGTTGGGCTTCCTGTGCGTGCGAGAAGGGCGAGTGGCTGAAGATGGAAGAAGACAAAGAAGATTAGAAGCAATCTCACACTTTACGCCGTTGTAATCGCAAGCCAATATCACCGTGGAGATGAGTGGGAAAGTCGTTGAGGGAAGGAAGAGTGCGCCAAGATGGCTAACGTACAGGCAGCAGTAGGCTCCACAGGCTTTCCCTTCTTCTTCTTGGTGGTGGTCTCAGCGTCGGCCTTGGTGGCCTTGGCGGACTTGGTGGTGGCCTTGCTCTCGGTTTCAGACATAGCTGTGGTGTGTGCTGGCGTTGAAGGTGCGATGAAGAAGCAGAGGCCCTTGTTGCCGTATTTGAAGCTCGCCGCCACTTCCGACCGTTACAGGACTCCTGTACCGGCGTGAAATTTCGAAGTCCAACGGACTGGAGAAACACAGCACCAGCCAATCAGCACATCGGCCGTTGCACCCAAGCCGCAACGACTTCCCGGCAGAGCGCAGGAGAGAAATTCTTGCCTGCGCGCCGAAAGCGCGAGCGTAACGAGCTCGTGGGTGTGGGGAAAGAAGAGGGAAGGGAAGGCCCTTGTGAAGCCACAAGATGGTCGTGGGCGAATTAACGGTTTGGGAATATAACACGCCTCTATGCCTGCGGTCTAAAAGTTGTTTACATGACAAAATACCAGTATCTTGCTCCCCCCAATCCATCTATTGCCTCTCCCTCCCTCCCTCCTCGGTTGCTCGCGTTCCGCCTGTGTGTGCTGTCGTCGCCATGCCGCGTAAGTTGTAAAGTGTAGATGAGTGCGTATCGTTGCTGTCGATGTTGCTGTCAATGTTGCTGTCGTGTCGAGGTGGAGGTTTCACTTGCTGGAAGGCGAGTGCTGCCTCGTGTAAATCGCGCCGTTCTCCTCGATGGTGCGATGTTCGTCGTCCTTGGTCTGGTTCCTTCGGCGGATGCGTGACTTGACGAGCCCAATCTCGGCATCAAGCGAGCCGAGCAGTTGGGTCTGCCGCTTCTTCTCGAGCTTCATCTCCATCTTCCGGATGTTCTCCCAGTTGAAGTGCTTAACGCAGTCGCTCCGCAGACGCTCGCAGTAGCCCGACTTGAAGTCGCCCGTGGGGCAGCCGCAGAGTCGGCGCTCGTCGTTGGCCTTCCTGTACGAGTGGAGCGGGCAGGAATCGAGCGGATGCGCGCAGTAGCCTCCACCGCTGCGTGCGTCGTAGTGGTTGCAGTAGGTGATGAGGGTGCCATCGTCGAGCATGCGCGAGTCGAGCTGGTACGCGCTCAACAGCGCCGGCGCCGTTGACGAAGGTGACCCGCCGAGGCCCTCCTTCTTGGCGTAGCACTGCTCAATATGACGCCCGAAGTTGCGCCCGGGGATGGGCTGGCCGCAGGAAAAGCAATCCATAACCTCCACGCCCTCTTGCGAGCTCTTGTCGCCACCGTTCTGCTGCTCTCCCGTTCTCGTCGAGTCATCGCTGGCAGCTGCCGCAGCGAAAAGCGTGGTCGAGAATTGAACGGCCTTGGCAAACTCCTCCCGCTTGGTCGCAAGGTTGCGCAGATTGGTTTCCACCTCGCCGCGCTGGCGTTCCAGCGACTCGAGCTGCTTGAGGTCCGAGTCATCAGCCGCCGATATGTCGGGAGAGTTCTCGAGAGATCTGCAGTGGTGTGAACGGGGCGAGATGAGATCAGTAAGAGGGACCCACGTGTCTAGACGAGAAGCAGCCAGCGGTCGTTACCTCTTAATCGATGAGAAGTTGGGAAGGTTCTCCTCGCTGCTCGAGTGAAGTGATACGTCACAGGGCTTGGGCGAGACCTTGGGCGAAGGCGAGCGAATGGGCTCAGCGGCCGCGGCCGCAGCGGCCTTCTGCTTTTCGAGGAACTGAGTAGCGACTCGAACCCCGCATTCGGTGCTGCAGTACTTGGACTGAGGCTTAGCCGGATTACTGCAATCCTTGTTGACGCACACTCGGCGCGGTAGCACATCCTTGGATGGGGGAGGGACATTAGCAACCGATGTGAAAAACAATAGATCGAGATGTGTGCCGATGAAGAAAGAGGAAGAGTTACCTCTTTGCTCGAATCGGTTTCACCAGCCACCACATTGGTCGCATCGTCTTCGATCATTAGACTCCTCCTACCTCCTTGTTGTCCAATTCCGCCCCCGCCAGTGCTTCTTCGCCTCGTCGAGGCTTCTGTTGATCCCCCTGGATTCGCGCCCTTTGTGCGTCCCCTCGCCGGTGTCATTTGTCCCTTTGCTCGCTTCCGCCTCTGTTGTTGATACTCGTGGTAGTTCTCCTTCTCGTCCTCATCGTCATCGTCTTCCTCATCTACATTTACCTCCACATCGAGGTCTTCTTTCCTCACCACGCTCCTTCTACGACGCTGGCCAGATGCTCGTGATTGGGTACATGGAGGGCAGACGTAGATCTTTAGCGCCTGGGCCTTGCGTTCGGTCATTCCCACGCATTCGCCATGGAACCAATCGTTGCATACGTCGCAGGCGATCATGAAGACCTCTTCGTCATAAGGCTGGCGACACAGGCAGTACAGAGGCTCTTCCTCTTTGTCCTTACGAACTCGCTAGAAGATTGATGGAACAGATGGTTGGGGGGGGGGGATGTTAGCGAGATATCATTGGGCTAAACGAGAACATGGAGGGAATACCTTTTTTGAAGAGAAGCCGGGCTTGCGACCTGGACGACCCCTGCCTCTAGGCTGTTCTGGCTCAGAGTCGGATGGAGATGGAGACGGAAGGTCACTCCTCATGTCAAACATGGCAGCCTTGCGGGGAGGAAGCGCATGTTGATGCGAAAAGATGAAGAGTTCCTCCTCCCTGGCTTCTGGCTTCTTACGCTTGAGGCCCTGCTAAAAAGATAATCAGCCCAATGATGCGGTTTGGGGAACTGGAGAGATCGTTCACATCGGTACCGATGAACTAATCGAGTCTGTGCGGACGGTAGCTGTGGTAGGAGGTGAGGGTCGAGGGGGAGGAGGCGTCGTCGGTGTAGAAGGAGGACTCGCCGATGAACACAATGACTTGAGCCGCTTACGAGGGGGGAGGGCGGCAGGATTGAGGTCGATGAGGGATTCCATCTCTGTCCCTGGTTCGTCTCTTTACTGCGTAAGAGAGAAGAGCTTGAGTAAAAAGGCGAATTCTGGAAGATGATTTGTGGCTGTCTGCGTGGCGCCTCGTTGTGAATGAAATGCAGCGGGGCAGATTCCTTGGCCTTGCCGGCTTTTTCTTGTAAAAGCCGGACAAAAACCAAGCACGCTAATATTTTGATTGATGCAAGAAATGGATGGGAAGATAATCAAATAAATAATAAATACATCGTATTACTGCGGCTGGCCATATGCCCCTTCGGAGGTCGGGTTCTGGTGCGGAAAGGTACCTTGACAGCAAGCTCAGCTCGAATGGAATTCGAGAAGGGACCGTGGGAGTGGGAGTGCCGGTTGTGCCACACAGCGACGATTAATAGGACGCCAGCGGCAAGGAGCAAGGTTGGTACGAGAGGCATGTGGAGAGAAGCTTCCGGGCCACGACCCTCTCCGCAGCACTTATTCAAGTCCATGAGAACGAACAAACCAGCTCCTTGGCCCCGTCTGGTCGCTTGCGCTGAATCCAGGAGCTCCACGCTGCGTCCTGGTTTGGTGGCTTGGGGAAACAGGGAGGGAAGTTTGGCCAAATGCAGTTGCGTTTCCAAAAGTAATTGCGCAGACTTCATAATTCTGTTTTTCAGCTTTGGGATTATCTTTTCGTAAGATGGAGGAACGAGCCGCCCAAGGGGGCGTGGCCACTTTGGATCAGCTCAAGGAAATGTTTTCCCTCTTCGATAAGGACGGCGACGGCACCATCACTGTAGCAGAGTACGTTGTCCTTCTGCTTCATTTGTATTTTTTTTTGAATAAATAATTTTATTCATAATGTCCAACACCAGGTTGGAGGACGTCATGAAGTCCATGGGCCAGAACCCGAACAAAAAGGAGCTTGAGGAGATGATGAACGAGGTGGACACCGATCACAACGGCTACATAGACTGTGGTACCCGCGCACGTTGCATTGGCGCACCTGGTGTTCAGTGAGTCCACTCACCCACTATCTTCACCTAGACGAGTTCGTGCAGCTCATGCAGAAGCAAACGTCACTCAGTAGCGAGGAGGAGGCCCTTCGCAACGCCTGGAAGCTGTTCAAAAAGGGCAGAGATGTCATCTCTGCGGCCGACTTCAGGTGCTTCTTGCACCTTATCACTGATTCCTCCAGGCTGGATGTTGTTGCTGACTCTGGCATGCCTTTTGACACAGAGAAGTGATGACGAAACTTGGGGACACGCCGCTCACGCACGAGGAGGTGGACGACATGATGCGAACAGCGGGCGTGCGCGGTGACGGCGAGATCACTTTTCAAGAATTCGAGACGATGATCCTGAATCATTGAAGGACACCCTGCCTGTGGCTCCATTTCTGATCAAGAAAGAAGGAGGTTGATTGAACAATTAGGCGCGGTGAACCGAGAGAGAGAGAGAGAGAGAGAGCGCGGGTGGTGTCTGGGCAGGACTCAGTCAGTCTGGTGAAGTTGTTTCTCTTCAGATTTCCAAGGACATTTTTTCTTGGTTGCGGTTTGGCGCCAAAACTCGAACGCGAATTGATCGACTTTTATGCAATAATATGGACTGGGCAGCTCCCGCTGGCCTCGAACTGATCCTTTTCTACGGCCCTCCCCATTCGGTTCAACCCCTCGCACTACATGCGTGCATTTTTTTTTAAAAAAAAAAAGGATTTACTGATTTAATTGGTGGTTTAGGGGAAGACGAGGTACTTCGAGAACCAGCTCAAGGCCACCCACGTCCGCGTCTCGGCCGAGGACACCTTCCGCGCGCAGCCACACATGTCCCTCCACCGGGTGGTGAACATGGCCATGTCGCACCTGCAGAGCGGAAATAGCGTGGTCATCGGTACGGCCACTTACGTTAAGCCCCTTTTCGAGTGTTCTCCTGCTCGCTTACCTCATGCATCCATGCATCCATGCATCATCATCGCCATCCTCAACAACAACCACAACAGACGATACCAACAGCAAGAAGGCCACGCGAGCATCCTACATTCGAGGTTCGCTCGCATGTGAGTCCCTGCAATTGCGCCGCTGTCTAATCGGTTCTTGTGCTCACGTCTGTACAGCCCTGCGAAGTCGGTTAGCCATGTGCCGCGTGACGTGCGTCTACTTCAAGCCGCTGGGAGACGTGCTGCAGTGTCAGGTACGATCGCGTTCGGCCCCGTTCAATAGATCGCCGTTCTCTCTTTCTCATACACACACAACACATACACACGCACACACGCACATGACAACGACGCGGGCACAGTGGCAAAACGAGTGGGCTCGGGCGGCCTCTCTAGCGGCCAAAGGTACGAAGAGGCCGCTCGCACGTTTGGAGTTGCGCCGGTTTTCTTTAGCTGATCGGCGGTGGAATTACGCACAGAGGAGCGCGGTGGCGAGGACCAGCGCATCCACGTTGTGGACTCGGAGGTCTGGGACAATTGGGTGGCCGACGCCGATCCACCAGACGCCGTACTTTCTCTCTCCCTCTCTTCATGCTCCTCCCCCCCTCACCGCGTGCGTTGTCTGGGTCGCGGATCTCGTCACTCATCCCGCAACAAACACCGCAGAGCGAGGGCTACGACGAAGTCAAAGTCGTGGAGTGCTCCCTCCGATCGTACAGCAGCACGCCCTTTGATAGGAAGGTGCACCTCCCTGTGCCCCCCCCCCCTCTCTTCCCCGATCAATTGCGCGCCAACTCAACTGGCGAGCCGGGGACAACATCGCCGAACGCGCAGGGACTGCTGATCGACGCCGAGGCCCTGTACCAACTCAACGCCGAGCGCTTGTCCGACGCCTTCTTCGGCGGGACGCTGCCAGGTCCAGCCGCCCACTCGCCCGGACTCTGATCTGACCGCATTCTCCGCATAACTCATCCTCGGGTCCATCGCACAGACGGGGACTGGGTGAGGCTGCACGACGACGCCGAGCAGGTCTTGAGCGAGTTCCGGGACAACTACCCCGGGGCCCGGATCGTCGTGGTCATGAACGAGGCCAGCATCCTCCCCGCCGAGGTCCACCTCCTCGACCCCACACAGGTACCAGGGGCCACCGAGGCAGGCACGCAGGCAGGCAAGCATGCACACGTGCAGAGGAATTGAGTGGGGAGGGGGGGCAACGGCAGTGTGAGGTGCAGTTTGCGCGATTCCGTAGGAGGCTGATGGACGAGCTGGGCAAGCTGTCGGTGGCCGTGTACTACCTCTACCTGCCGCGACGATCGAGCATCCGCTCGACCTTTGTCAAGCCGCCCTCTCCCGGCTTTGTCGCTTGGTACGGTGTTCTCCTCGTCGTGCTAGCTCATCCCACGCGCCGAGCAGAAGAAATAATAAATAATAAATAATAATAATAATAAAATTCACAAAAAATCTATTATAGGCTGCAGGAGAGACATAGGCTGGCCCTGCCGGAGAGTCTGTTCGTGGTGCGGGACAGCTCGCCGGTGGCGGTGGCGGCCAGACCCTACGTCACGCAGATCTCCGGCGAGCACTTCTTCAACGCCTCCGGTTGGCTGATCCAGAGCAAAGTGTACGCCAGCGCCGCACGCAGGCCCGCTCCCCCCACTGTGCCCGTGTGACACAAGAATGGGTGTGCCTGGCCAGGCGCATGCACTCCCGGGAGCCGACGGCCAGGCCGGCCTTCCTCAATTCGGTCGAGCAGGACGCGTCCTCATCGACCAAGCACGCCGCCTCCCCCCCTCCCCCGCTCTGTGCCACCACCGCCCGGCACGAGATAGCAGCGCGTACGACTCCCTCACCCTCACCCCCCCCCCAATCAGCGTTGCTGACCAGCTTCGGACAACGCTTGCAGGGGACCGCAGCGAGACGATCGACGAGGTGTTGATGCACGGCGTCGTGCTCCCGGTGGTGAAGAACGAACGCGAGCCACTCATCACGGTGCCGATCTGTGATTTGCTGCTCCCCCCCCCCCAAACCGCAACGCTGTCGTTGCATGGGAGGAAGAGTTTCGAGTTTGTTTGGGTCTCATGCGTGTATACGCGTGCCGTGTGACCTTAAAAGGAGAGCGCTGCTGTCGTGGCCACGCCTGCGATCCCGACGATCCTCGCGCCGACCGACTCGGCGCCCGTGACGCCCCTGCCGCGGGACAAGCAACGGCCGACGTCGGCCAATCTCCTGCGGACGCCCACCACGCCCACTGCTCCGATGACCGACTCCCCGTCGGCCCTCTCTCCGCGCCGGCGGCTGCCCGGCTGGATGTCGCCGGGAGCCCCCAAGCCAACGTGCGTTGCCAAATCATGTCGACACATCATGCTTGTCTCGTGTAGTGGCTCCCCCCCCCCCTCTCCCTCTCACCAATCGGAGCTCGCCCTGCAGCAAGCCGCGCATGCCGAAGCTGGGCGAGGGCGAGGGCGACGAGCCAAAGACGCCGGCAAAGAAGAGGTCGACGACCGCCAAGGAGGCGGCAGCTGGCGCGGGGGAGACGCCCGGCAAAAAGGCCAGAGGCAAGGCGCCGCCAGCGGCGGCCGTCAAGCAGGAGGAGCCCGAGTCGCCCACGGAGGACCTGTTGCTCTCGCTGGCCAAGATGGTACGCATCGGCCCTTCCTCCTCCTTGTTGATTGGCCACGCGTTCAAGCGCTCAGCCGTGTCGACAGGAAGAGGAGGAGGAGGAGGATGAACTCGACGGGGACTCGATTCCCTCTCACGCCGCCACGCTGAGCAGCGGCAAGCGCAAGCGGGACGCGCCGCTCCACCACACGTCGGCGAAGCGCGAGCCGTTCGACGCCGGCAAAGCCAGGCCGCGCTTCGACCTCGATGACAACGGCGGCGGCGGCGGCAGCGATGAAGCCGACGAAGAGCCGCTCCTGCGAAGAAGGAAGACCGGGGCACACGTCGCTGCCACCGCCCGCGAGCGAGACGATGACGATGACGACGAGGCCGGCGTGCCGTGGCCCTCGCTCTCGCTTTCGGCGGGCAGCACCGCGGCCACGACCAGCATCACGACGTCGTCGCTGCCCTCGTGGGAGGACCCGCCGTCGGCCTCCACAGTTGCCACGACCACGCCGCCGCCTTCGTGGGACGACCTGCACTCGGCGGTCGTCGTCGCCGGCACGACGACCACGCCATCGCCGCCGCCGTCGTGGGACGAGCCCCTGCCCCTGCCCCTGCCCCGACGAACGAGGACCGAAGCCAAGGCAGGGGTTGACGGTCACGACGACGACGACCTGCTGGGCTTCTATGTGTCGCGCACTGCGACGGCCACCACGCCAACAAGCACGACGCCAACGACCACGAGTGCACCGCCGCCGCGACCACCATCTCCGAGAGCGACGGCGTTGCCGGCAGCAGGCGAAGGACAGCATGTACCTGTAGCGGCGCCTTCGACGCCGGCCAAGCCCAAGGTGAGCCTGCGCGAGCAGCTGCTGGGTCGCGGCTTGCTCTCGCCCAACAAGACAAACCTCTTTTGAAGAAACGCCATGGAAATTGTTTTTCTTTTGTCTGTAATTAGGAAATGTATTTTCTTTGATATCTTTTAGTTTAGTGCAAGCATGGAGAAGGACGCGGAGCCCACCACGGCGCTGGGCAAGCGACCCCTGCCCTCTTCTGATGAAGTGAAGGAAGAGGCGGCACCGGGAAGCGAGGTGCCCTCCGGCACGACAGTCAAGAAGCAACGCACAGAGGAAGAGCGAGCTGCCGATCCGCCGCAGGAGGACAAGGCCCAGTTTCTCACTGACGCACGCTTCGAAGATGAAACCGGCCTGGGACCGCTCACCCTCCGCCACCTCCACGTACTCCTCCAGCATTACCGTGGTTTCCTATTATTTATTATTTATTTATTTATTTATTTATGTTATTCCTTCACTTTTAATCTGGTGGGGCGTTTCAGGAGGCCGGGTTCAAGCACATGACTCGCGTGCAACGTGCCTCCCTTCCAGTCCTTCTTCAAGGTGCATTCGCTCTCTCCACGTAGCAGCAAAAGACGTACGTAGGTGCCAACAACAAACCACGATTTCCACTTGCCTCGTACGAACCCGTGTAGGAAGGGACGGGCTGGTGGCGGGCAAGACGGGCACGGGCAAGACTCTGGCCTTCCTGGTGCCCGCCATCGAGCTGCTGAGGCGGGGCGGCGTCGAGCCCACCCAGCGCGCCATCAGCGTCCTCATCATCTCCCCCACTCGCGAGCTTGGTACCTCCCTTTCAGCGTAGCGCTGCGGTGGCCGCTTGTGTGTGTGTGTGTGTGTGTGTGTGTGTGTGTGTGTGTGTGTGTGTGCGTATGTGATGTGGGATGAGCGTTGACCACGCCGGCCACAGCGATGCAGATCGTGAAGGAGGCGTGGGTGCTGGCCGGCGGCCCGCGAGGCGACGTCAAGGTCGGGTGCGTCATGGGCGGCCGCGACTTCATCGCCGAGCGGCAGGAGATGCAGGAGGCCCCCGCCATCCACATCATGGCACCACCACCTCTCCTCCTCCTTCCACTACTTCTACTACCGCTGCCTTTCCTGTTCCAACCACGCCGGGGAGGGGGAGGGCTGGTGCTGATGGCGAGGACGGCCCCACCAGGTCTGCACGGTCGGCCGGCTGCTGGACCACTTGAAGAAGGACGACATGCTGCCCACGCGCCTGGCCAACCTCCGCATGCTCATCCTCGACGAAGGTGCCCTTTTTTGTGTCGACACAAAAACACAACACCAACACAGAGCGCGCGCTCGACGTCGACTGAGACCTGTCTCTCTCTCTCTCTCTCCTCCACTCCCAATTAATTGGACGTGTTGCGTTCTTCAGCCGACACGTTGATGCAGACGACGTTCAAGCAGGAGGTGGGCGAGATACTGGCCTTCCTCCCCCCGCCCGATCAAAGGCAGACGCTGCTCTTCTCCGCCACCATCCCCTCGACCATCCCCATTGTACACGCCGTCTCCCCTCCTCTCCTCTCTCTCTCTTTCTCTCTCTCTCTCCTCCTCCATCAAGCTGCTGCGTGTTCGGCGTACCGGCGCTTCTTAAGAAGGCGGTGCACGTGCAGGAAGGGCTCATAAGGGAGGACTACACGCTGGTGGACGCGGTGGACAAGAGCGACGCGCTGACCAACGTCAACGCCACGCAGCACTACCTCGTCGTGCCCCTGGAGTAACGCTTTCTCTCTCTCTCTCTCTCTCGCTGTGTTCACAACGTTGTTGTTGTTGTTGGCTCACTACGCGGTCGAT
>JANDJZ010001356.1:0-14763 GCA_027943245.1 Acanthamoeba sp. SK_2022b | reverse complement strand
CGACCGCATCAGCTCCTCGGGCGTCGCGGCGAGGCGGGTGCGCGCGTGCAGCGGGCCGCAGCAGGCGGCGTACGTCCGGCCGGAGCCGCACGGGCAGGGGTCGTCGGGTGCCACCCGGGCAGGCTATCGACGGCTCGATACGATGGACGCAGGTGAGCCGGGAAGTCTGGTCGGCATCCCGTCGCCGACCCCTGAAGGAGCCCCCGTGGCCCGCACCCAGATCTTCTCGCCCGGTACCTGGCCCGAGGCCCGCCGCATCGCCGACGTCCTGCGCACCGAGACCGTGGGCGGGTTCCTGCTCATCGCCGCCGGCCTGCTCGGCCTCGTCTGCGCCAACGTCGTCGGCGCCGGCTACGAGTCGCTGCGCGACACCGTCGTCGGACCGCACGCGCTGCACCTGGACCTGAGCCTCGGAACCTGGGCGGCCGACGGCCTGCTCGCGGTGTTCTTCTTCGTCGCCGGCCTCGAGCTCAAGCGCGAGTTCGTCGCCGGCGACCTGCGCGACCCGGGACGCGCGGTGCTGCCCGTGCTCGCCGCCGTCGGCGGCATGGTCGTGCCGGCCCTCGTCTTCGTGGCGCTGAACTGGGGCGGTGCGCTGGAGGGCTGGGCCATCCCGACCGCCACCGACATCGCGTTCGCGCTGGCGATCCTGGCCGTCGTCGGCAGCCACCTGCCGACCGCGCTGCGCACCTTCCTGCTGACGCTCGCCGTGGTCGACGACCTGCTGGCCATCTGCGTCATCGCGATCTTCTACACCTCCGAGCTGCACCTGCAGTGGCTCGCGCTCGCGCTCGTCCCGCTGGCGGTCTACGGCGTGCTCGTCCAGAAGCGCCGCTACTCGCTGTGGCTGCTGCTGCCGCTGGGCGCGCTCACCTGGGCGCTCGTCCACGCGTCGGGCGTCCACGCGACCGTCGCCGGCGTCCTGCTGGCCTTCACCGTGCCGGTGATGCGCCGCGACGGCCAGGACGGGCCCGGTCTGGCCGAGCACCTCGAGCACCTCGCGCGTCCGTTCTCGTCCGGCTTCGCCGTGCCCGTCTTCGCGTTCTTCGCCGCCGGCGTGGCCGTCGGCTCGCCGTCGGAGGCGGTGGACGCGCTCACGACCCCCGTCGCGCTCGGCGTCATGCTCGGCCTGCTCGTGGGCAAGACCGTCGGCATCACCCTCACGACCTGGGTGCTCGCCACCTTCACCCGGGCCAAGCTGGGCGACGGCGTGGCGTGGATCGACGTCGTCGGCCTGGCCATGCTCGCCGGCATCGGGTTCACCGTCTCGCTGCTGATCGGCGAGCTGGCCTACGGCGCCGGCACCCTGCTGGGCGAGGAGGCCAAGCTCGGCGTCCTCAGCGGCACGCTGCTGTCGGTGGTCGGCGCGACGATCGTGCTGCGGGCCCGCGACAAGCACTACGCGCGCCTCGCGGCCGAGGAGGCCCGCGACGACGACGCCGACGGCATCCCGGACGTCTACCAGCGCCGCGAGGACTGACGACTGCGACACTCATTTCAACGGGTGGCTGATCTTCCCATTGAGTACGGCATGGTGAATAACTGAGATCGATCGCGCTCCGCGCAGCACTCCCTGAACCACCAGGACGACACCAAAGAACCCGACCGCGATCCCGACATACCAAACAACCCTGAACCCGACCGCCATGGCCCACGCCAGCAACACGACGGCCATATTGATGCGAAACTCGGCCTCTGCGGCCAACCGGTCATACTCCGCGAACAATTCCGGACTCTCGACCAAGAGCCGCTGACGAAGATCACTAGTCGGAGCAGCCCATTTCCGGCTCAGGCTGGTTTCCGCCTCATCGAATTCGTGGGGCGGAAGCCCCGTGATCGTTTGAAAGCCGCGTTCGTACCAACGACTCAACTGGTCCCGATAGTCCTTCTGTGTCGCCTGCACATCACTAGACCAGGAACAGAACTCAAAGACGCGTTCTGCCGCACGCGACTGGATAGGCAAGCTCACCACTGCCCCAAGCAAGTACGCCAGCACGCTAGCCGCGACGAGGGACGCAGTGACGCCTAAATACTGGCTGGCTCCGTACAGATTGCGGAGCATGTCATGCGCCAGCAGAAAAGCCGGCGGGCTCTGCCACCCCCACAACGTCCACGCAAGCAGCAGCCACGCATACCCGACTGCCAAAGGAGTACGAATCTCACGGACACCAGGCAAGAGCGTGCTGAGCATCAGCCTCCGTCCGTCGACGCCAGCCACGAGAAGGATGGCACACTTTCATGCCAAGGCTGACGCCTAGGCCGCGCTCACTCCCACTCGATGGTTCCGGGCGGCTTGCTGGTCACGTCGAGCACGACGCGGTTGACCTCGTCCACCTCGTTGGTGATGCGCGTGGAGATCCGCTCCAGGACCTCGTAGGGCAGGCGGCTCCAGTCGGCGGTCATGGCGTCCTCGCTGGAGACCGGACGCAGCACGATCGGGTGGCCGTACGTGCGACCGTCGCCCTGGACGCCGACCGAGCGGACGTCCGCCAGCAGCACGACCGGGAACTGCCAGATGTCGCCGTCGAGGCCGGCCTTCGTGGTCTCCTCGCGGACGATCGCGTCGGCCTCGCGCAGGATGCGCAGCCGCTCGGCGTCCACGGCACCGACGATGCGGATCGCCAGGCCCGGGCCGGGGAACGGGTGCCGGCCGACGATCGCCTCGGGGATGCCGAGCTGGCGGCCGACCTCGCGGACCTCGTCCTTGAACAGCGTGCGCAGCGGCTCGATGAGGCTGAACTGCAGGTCGTCCGGGAGCCCGCCGACGTTGTGGTGGCTCTTGATGTTGGCCGCGCCCTCGCCGCCTCCGGACTCCACGACGTCCGGGTAGAGCGTGCCCTGGACGAGGAACTTCACCGGCGGACCGGGCGTGGCCAGCACCTCGCGCTCGGCCTGCTCGAAGACGCGGATGAACTCGCGGCCGATGATCTTGCGCTTCTGCTCGGGGTCGCTGACGCCCTCGAGGAAGCCGAGGAACTGCTCGGAGGCGTCGACGACCTTGAGGTCGACGCCGGTGGCCGCGACGTAGTCCTGCTCGACCTGCTCGGCCTCGCCCTTGCGCAGCAGGCCGTGGTCGACGAAGACGGCGGTGAGCTGGTCGCCGATGGCGCGCTGGACGAGGGCGGTCGAGACGGCCGAGTCGACGCCGCCGGACAGGGCCGAGATGACGCGCGCGTCGCCGACCTGCTCGCGGATGAGCGCGACCTGCTCCTCGACGATGTTGGCGCTCGTCCAGGTCTGGCGGCAGCCGGCGATGTCGACGAGGAAGTGCTCGAGGATCTTCTGGCCGTGCTCGGAGTGCATGACCTCGGGGTGCCACTGGACGCCGGCGATCTTGCGGCCCAGGTGCTCGAACGCGGCGACCGTGGCGCGCGGCGAGCGGGCGTTGACGGTGAAGCCCTCGGGGGCGGCGACGACCTCGTCCCCGTGCGACATCCACGACGTCAGCGCGGTGGGCACGGCGCCGAGCAGGACGCCGGGCTCGATCACCTCGACCGGCGTGCGTCCGAACTCGCGCTGGCCGCTGTGGGCGACGGTGCCGCCGAGCGCCTGCGCCATGGCCTGGAAGCCGTAGCAGATGCCGAACGCCGGGACGGTGCCGTCGACCAGTCGGGCGTCGAGCTGCGGGGCGCCGGGCTCGTACACCGACGAGGGTCCGCCGGACAGGATGATCGCCGCGGGCTTCTTCGCGAGCATCTCGTCGGCGGACATCGTGTGCGGGACGATCTCGGAGTACACGTTCGCCTCGCGCACGCGGCGCGCGATGAGCTGGGCGTACTGGGCACCGAAGTCGACGACGAGGACGAGGTCGTGGTCTGTCTGCGCGGCGGTCACCCGGGAAGTCTATCGGGGCCGAACTTCTCGCCCGGCGGCCGTAACCGCGCGCGACGACGGGTCGTTGGACGAGGTGATCTGACAACCTCTCCCTCCCGTTGGATCAGGCACCCGGTTCCCACCGGATGCCCTGCAGAGCCCGGTCCGTGACCTCCCTCCCGGCCGGGCTCTGCTGCGTGTGGGGGCCTGGTTTACCTGGGGCCCCAGGTAAACCCGACGGCCCCAGGTCTGCCGTCCTGGGGCCGTCGAGGACGCCTGGGGCCATGACCGGTGTCCCCAGGCTCAGCCGGACGACCGTGCTGCACACAGGCGCGTGCTCCGGGGAGCACGACCCGCGCCCGCCGGCGCGATCCTCAAGTCATGCTCGATGCCCTCCTCCTACTTGCCGAGCGCCGAGGCGGCTTCTTCCTCCGCCGCCAGGCACTAGCCGTCGGCGTCACGGACGACGCGCTGGGAGCCTGGCTGCGGTCCACCCGCCTGACTCGCATGCGGCACGGGGCCTACGCGCCGACGACGACGTGGCGTGCCGCGACGAACGTCCAGGAGCTGGCGATCCGGACGCGCGCGACGTTGCACCGGCTCGGTGACGGGTACGTCGCCTCGCACACCTCTGCCGCTGCCCTTCATGGCCTCGACCTCCACGGCACCGACCTCGCGACCGTCCACGTCACCGCGCGGGGAGCACATCGGGGCCGGACCGACAGCGGGGTCGTGCAGCACGAGGGAGCCCCGGACGACGACGAGCTGGTCCGCATCGACGGCGCGCTCACGGTCGCGGCCCCACGGGCCGTCGTCGAGTCCGCCTGTCTCGCAAGCGTCGAGGGAGCGATGGTGGTCGCCTGCAGCGCCCTGCGCGATGGTCGAGCCGACGAGCCCTCCCTGCTCGACGCCGTCCGGCGACTGAGCAGACGGCCGGGGATGCGGACGGCCCGCCTCGGTCTGAGCCTGGCCGACCCGGGGTGCCACACGGCCGGGGAGGCGCGCAGTCTGTTCATGTGCTGGGAGCAGGGTCTGCCCCGCCCGACCTGCCAGGTGCCGGTGCACGACGCGGCCGGCCTGGTCGGCGTCGTTGACGCCGGGTGGCTGGACTGGCACCACGTCGGCGAGTTCGACGGCCTCGTCAAGTACGGGCGGCAGAACCCGTGGTCGTCCGACCCCGTCGCGACGCTGGTGGCCGAGAAGGAGCGTGAGGACCGTATCCGGGACACCGGTCTCGGCGTCTCGCGCTGGACGTGGCGCGACCTGGCGACGGACGCGCGACCGAGGACTGCGGCGCGGATCCGTGCCGCGCTCGAGCGATCCCGCCGCTGGCACTCCACCCCCGCCTAGACGCAAGGGAAACCGGCAGGTGCCAGGCAAATTTGCCGTGCACCTGTCGGTTTACCTGGGCCGCCAGGTAAACCAAACTCCGACAGCGCCTAGCTCACGTCCACGATGGGGAGGCGCAGGGCGGCGGGGGCGTCGACGGGGACCACGGGGTTCTTGGGGGTCACCGGCTCGACGCGGCGGTAGGCCGCGCCGAGCGGCGGACGCGGGTCGGCCTCGCCGCGGTTGGGCCACATCGCGAGCGCGCGCTCGGCCTGCGCGGTGATCGTCAGCGACGGGTTCACGCCCAGGTTCGCCGTCACCGTCGAGCCGTCCACCACGTGCAGGCCGGGGTGGCCGAACAGCCGGTGGTACGGGTCCACGACACCGGTCTCGGGCGAGTCGCCGATCGTGCAGCCGCCCATGAAGTGCGCCGTCATCGGGACGTCGAACGGCTCGCCGATGGTGCCGCCGGCCGTGCCGCCCATGTGCCGGGCCATGTGCTGGACGGCCTCGTGCCCCTCGCGGATGAACGACGGGTTCGGCGCCCCGTGCCCCTGCTTGGACGTCAGCCGGCGCCGGCCGAGCAGCCCGCGCTTGGTGTACGTCGTGATCGAGTTGTCGTGGGTCTGCATGACCAGCGCGATGATCGTGCGCTCGCTCCAGTGCTTGAAGTCGTACAGCCGGCGGATGTTGCGCCGCTGGCTCCACAGCTCGCGCAGCCAGACCCGCCAGCGCGCGACCGGGCCGCTGCCGTCGGTCAGCACCGTCTGCAGCAGCGACATCGCGTTCGAGCCGCGGCCGTACCGGACGGGCTCGACGTGGGTGTGCTCGTCGGGGTGGATGGACGAGGTGATGGCGACGCCCTCGGTGTAGTCGACGTCGGCCTCGTGCGCGATCGCGCCGAGCAGCGCCTCGGAGTTGGTGCGGGTCAGCATGCCCAGCCGCGGCGAGACCCGCGGCAGTCGGCCGTCGTCCTTCATGCGGTGCAGCAGCCGCTGGGTGCCGAGGCTGGACGCGGCCAGGACGACCTGCTCGGCCGTGTACCGCCTCTCCCCCGCCCACGGTCGCCCCGTGCGCCGCGTGACGACCTCGTAGCCGCCGCCAGGCAGCGGCGTCACCGACGTCACCGTGGTCATCGCGTGCACCTGCGCCCCGGCGCGCTCGGCCAGGTACAGGTAGTTCTTCACCAGCGTGTTCTTGGCGTTGTGCCGGCAGCCGGTCATGCACTCGCCGCAGTGCAGGCACGCGTTGCGCTGCGGGCCGACGCCGCCGAAGTACGGGTCGTCGACGGACGCGCCGGGGTCGCCGAACGTCACGCCCACCGGGGCGAAGTGGAAGCTGTCCGCGACGCCCATGTCCTTCGCGACCTTCTGCATGACCGTGTCGGCCGGGGACGTGCGCGGGTAGACCGAGACGCCGAGCATCCGCTTGGCCTGGTCGTAGTAGGGGGCCAGCTCGTCGCGCCAGTCGGTGATGTGGCCCCACGCCGGGTCGCGGTAGAACGCGTCGAGCGGCTCGTACAGCGTGTTGGCGTAGACCAGCGAGCCACCGCCCACGCCCGCCCCGGACAGGATGAGCACGTCGCGGAGCCGGTCGATGCGCTGGATGCCGAAGCAGCCGACCGCGGGCGCCCACAGGAAGTCGCGCAGGCTCCACGAGCTCTTGGCGAAGTCCTCGTCGCGGAACCGGCGGCCGGCCTCGAGCACGGCCACCGAGTAGCCCTTCTCCACCAGGCGCAGCGCCGCGACGCTGCCTCCGAACCCCGAGCCGATGACGACCACGTCGTGGTCGAAGGTCTGCGTGCCACTCATGGGCACCATCATGACATCGACGGTGTCACATGCACGGGAGGGCGTCCGGGTCGGGCGCCCCGAAGCCCACAGAGCCCCGTTGCCCACCGCGAGGCGTCAGTCGGGCAGCCGGTCGAGCAGCTTGTCCGGCTGGATCGGCAGCTCGCGCACCCGCACGCCGGTCGCGTGCCAGACGGCGTTCGCGACGGCCGCCGCGGCGCCGACGATGCCGATCTCGCCGATGCCCTTGGAGCGCAGCGGGCCGAGCTCGCCGTCGTCCTCGGGCAGCCACTCGATCGTGACGTCGCCGACGTCGGCGTTCGCGGCGACGTGGTAGGTCGCGAGGTCGTGGTTGGCCCAGCCGCCGAAGCGCTCGTCGAGCAGGCCCTCCTCGTGCAGCGCCATCGACAGGCCCATCGTCATGCCGCCGAGGAACTGCGAGCGCGCGGTGCGCGGGTTGAGGATGCGGCCGGCGGCGAACACCCCCACCGAGCGCGGCACGACGACCTCGCCGGTGCGCACGTCGACGCGGGCCTCGACCATCTGGGCGCCGTAGGCGAACCGGGCGAGCTGCGCGCGGCCCTGCAGGTCCTCGCTGGTGTCGACGACGACCTCGAGCCCCTCGTCCGGGACGCGCTCGGTGGCCATCCGCGACCGCAGCGCGCGGCAGGCCTTCGCCACCGCCCATCCCCACGACGCCGAGCCGGACGACCCGCCGGCGACGGCCCCGTGCGGCAGGTCGCTGTCGGCGATGTGCAGGTGGACGCGCTCGGGCTCGACCTTCAGCTCCTCGGCCGCGGTCTGCAGCATGACGGTGCGGGCGCCGGTGCCGATGTCGGTGGCGTTGACCCCGACCCGGAAGGTGCCGTCGGGCAGGGCGGTGGCCCGGGCACCGGACGGCGCGGCCATCGCCGGGTAGGACGACGACGCGACGCCGGTGCCGACCAGCCAGTGGCCGTCGCGCCGGACGCCGGGTCGCGGGTCGCGGCCGGCCCAGCCGAACAGCTCGGCCGCCCGGTCGTGGCACGCCATCAGCTGGCGGCTGGAGTACGGCGCGCCGGTCTCGGGGTCGGCGTCGGGCTCGTTGCGCCGGCGCAGCTCGACCGGGTCGATGCCGGCGACGTGCGCGAGCTCGTCCAGCGCCGACTCGATGGCGTAGGCGCCCGGGCACTCCCCCGGGGCCCGCATCCAGCTCGGCGTGTGGACGTCCAGCTGCGTCACCCGGTGCGTGGTCAGGGCCGTGCGCGAGGCGTACATGTGGCGCACGTACTCGGCCGTCTGCTCGGTGAACTCCTTGATGCGGGACGTCTGCGAGAACGCCTCGTGCGAGATGGCCTGCAGCCGGCCCTCGGCGTCCGCACCCAGCCGGACGCGCGAGATCGTCGGCGTCCGGTAGCCGGCCAGGCCGAACATCATCTGCCGGGTCCAGGCCAGCGCGACCGGGCGGCCGACGACCTTGGCGGCCAGCGCCGCGAGGACGGGGTTCGCCTTGGGCTCGCCCTTGGAGCCGAAGCCGCCGCCGACGTGCTCGGCGGTCACCCGGACCTGCGACTCCTCGAGCCCGAACAGGGTCGCCAGCGTCTGGGCGACCGGGGTGGTGCCCTGGGTGGAGTCGACCAGGTGCAGGCTGTCGCCCTCCCACCAGGCGACGGTGGCGTGCGGCTCCATCGGGTTGTTGAACTGCGCCGGCGTCGCGTACACCGCCTCGTGGACGTGCACGGACGACGCGAGGCCCTCCTCGACATCACCCCGCGCGCTGTCGGTCTCGGCGCCGGCGTTGGCCTGATCGGGCGCGTACAGGCCGGGGTGGTCGATCGTCAGGCCGACGTCGTGCGGCTCGGTCGCGTACTGCACGTCGAGCAGGGCGGCCGCCTCGCGGGCGGTCTCCAGCGTCTCGGCCACGACGAGGGCGACGACCTGGCCGCGGTAGGCGACCCGGTCGTCCTGCAGCACCTGCAGCTCGGCGTCGTCGGCGTCCTCCAGGCGCGGCGCGTCGCGCCAGGTCAGGACGTGCACGACGCCGGGCAGCGCCCGGGCGGCGTCGACGTCGATCCCGGTGACGCGCCCGCGGGGCACGGTGGCGCGGACGACCCAGGCGTGGAGCGCGTCGTCGGGGCGCTTCTCGACGGCGTAGCGGGCCAGGCCCGTGACCTTGTCGCGTCCGTCGACCCGGACGTGGTCGTGGCCGAGCACGGTCATGCCTGTCCTCCCGCCAGCTCGTGGAGCGTCGCGACGGACAGCCGCCGGGCCAGCTCGACCTTGAACGCGTTCTGCTCGGTGGGACGTGCCGCCGCGAGCTCGGTCCGGACGGCGTCGTCGAACAGCGACCCGTTGGGCGTCCGGCCGCGGATCGCGTCCTCGGCCACGGTGGCTCGCCACGGCTTGTGCGCGACCGAGCCGAGCACCAGGCGGACGTCGTCGACGACCCCGTCCGCGACGGTCAGCGCCGCCGCGACGGTGACCAGGCCGAACGCGAACGACCGCCGGTCGCGCGCCTTGCGGTAGGTCGAGCGCTCGCCGAGCCCGGTCAGCGGCACCTCGACCGCGGTCACCAGCGCGCCGGGCGGCAGGTTCGTGTCGCGGTGCGGCTCGTCGCCGGGCAGCCGGTGGAAGTCGACCGCCGGGATGCTCGCCTCGCCGTCGGCGGTGCGCACGTGCACGACCGCGTCGAGGGCGACCAGCGCGACCGACATGTCGCCCGGGTGGGTCGCGATGCAGTGCTCGGACGTGCCGAGGACGGCCAGGTCGCGCGAGAGCCCGTCGACGGCCGGGCAGCCGGTGCCCGGCTCACGCTTGTTGCACGGCTTGGCCGGGTCCATGAAGTAGACGCAGCGGGTGCGCTGCAGCAGGTTGCCGCCGGTGCTGGCGCGGTTGCGCAGCTGCCCGGACGCGGCGGCGAGCAGCGCCCGGGAGAGCCCGGGGAGCCGCTCGCGGACGACCGGGTGCGCGGCCAGGTCGCTGTTGCGCACCCCGGCGCCGATCCACAGCGACCCGTCGCGCTCGACGACCTCGGTGGACCCGAGCCGGTCGACGTCCACGACCCGCTCGGGCCGCGCGACGCCGAGCCGCATGAGGTCGACCAGGTTGGTGCCGCCGGCGAGGGCGGACGTGCCCGGCTCGGCCAGCAGCGCCAGCGCCTCGTCCTCGGTCTCCGGCCGGACGTAGTCGAAGGCCCTCATCGCGCCGCCTCCTGCACCGCGGTGACGATGTGCGCGTAGGCCCCGCACCGGCACAGGTTGCCGCTCATCCGCTCGCGCACCTCCTCGGCCGACGGCTCCACGTCGCCGGCCAGGTCGTCGGTGACGTGGCTCGGCCACCCCTGCGCGAGCTCGTCCAGGGCGCCGACCGCCGAGCAGATCTGGCCGGGCGTGCAGTAGCCGCACTGGAACGCGTCGTGGTCGAGGAAGGCCTGCTGAACGGGGTGCAGCGCGTCGCCGTCGGCGAGCCCCTCCACGGTGGTGACCTCGCGGCCGTCGAGCGTCACGGCCAGCGCCAGGCACGCGTTGGTGCGCCGGCCGTCCACGAGCACCGTGCAGGCGCCGCACTGGCCGTGGTCGCAGCCCTTCTTGGAGCCGGTCAGGCGCAGTCGCTCGCGCAGCAGGTCGAGCAGGGACGTGCGGTTGTCGACCGTGAGCTCGTGCCGGGTGCCGTTCACCGTCACGACCAGGGGCGAGCAGGGAGGCTGGGTCACTCTCGTGACGCTACGCACGGCTCGCCGGGCCCGCACGACGAGCGAGCGGCGTCCGGTCGCGGCCGCACGCTAGGTTCGGGGCCACCGCAGAGGAGGGGAAGCATGGGATCGTCCGCCACCACCACCGTCGACCTCGACGTCGCGCCCGAGCAGGCCGTGGCCGCCGTCCGGCGCGTCGTCGCCGAGAACCGGTTCACGCCCGGCGAGGCGTCCGCCGACGGCCGCACCCTGGCGTTCCGGACGCGCAAGACGCTGCTCAGCTGGGAGCTGGACGCCGTCGCGCGCGTGGAGCCCACGGCCACCGGGTCGCGCGTGGAGATCACCGCCGACACCCGGCCCGACCGCGGCAAGGCGCTGCTGGACGGCGCCAAGAACCGCAAGGCCGTCGAGCGTCTCGCCGACCAGCTCCGCGCGGCCGCCTCGTGAGCGCCGTCCAGGTGCGTCCGGCCCGGCCGCAGGACGAGACCTCGTGGCGCGCGCTCTACACCGCCTACGCCACGTTCTACGAGCAGGACTCGGTCGACCACTCCCTCGTGTGGGGCTGGATCCACGACCCGGCGCACGAGGTCGAGGCCCTGGTCGCCGAGCGGGACGGCGTGCTGGTCGGCCTGGCCCACGTGCGCGCGTTCGCGCGTCCGCTCGCCGGCTCGGTCGGCGGCTGGCTGGACGACCTGTTCGTCGACCCGGCGGCCCGGGGCACGGGCGTGGTCGACGCGCTGCTGGACGCCGTGCGGGCGCTCGCCCGCCAGCGCGGCTGGTCGGTGGTGCGGTGGGTCACCGCGGACGACAACCACCGGGCGCAGGCGGTGTACGACCGCCTGGCCACCCGCACGACGTGGGTCACCTACGACATGGCGACCTGAGCGACTCCCCGAGGAGCGGTCCGGTCAGGCGGGGACGTGCACGACGGCACCGAGGTCGCGGACGTCGGCCAGCATCGGGTGCGCCGCTCGTGTCGACTCGACGACTCGGCGGTCGAGCTCGGCCACGACGACGGCCTCCTCGCCGGCCGGGGCGGACGCGATCGTGCGTCCCTCGGGGTCGTGCACGGCGGCGCCGCCGTTGAACTCGGCGTCGCCGCACCGTCCGACCAGCCCGGCGGTGAGCACGTACATGCCGTTGTCCAGCGCGCGGGAGCGGTAGTACAGGTCGCGGCGGTGCTCGCTGCCGGCGAAGAACGCCATCGCGTTGACGTACAGCGCCGCGCCGGCCTGCGCCGCGGCCCGGGCGTGCTCGGGGAAGGAGCCGTCGTAGCAGACGCTCAGCCCCACCGGCCAGCCGTCGACGTCCAGCACGACCCCGTGCTCGCCGGGCACGAAGTGCGGCTGCTCGCCCTCGACCAGGTGCTGCTTGTCGTAGACGCGGCGCACTCCCCCGCCGAGCGCCAGCAGGCTCAGCCGCAGTCCGTCCGGGGTCGGCACGGCGGCGCCGGCCAGCACGAGCACGCCGGCAGCGGTGGCGGCCTCGTCGAGCGGCGCGAGCACCGGGTCGTCCGCCTCGACGACGGGCGGCGGCATGACGTAGCCGGTGAGGAAGAGCTCGGGCAGCACGAGCAGTCGGGCGTCCTGCGCCGCGGCCTGCTCGACCGCCCGCACGGCGGAGGCGACGTTGGCCGCGACGTCGCCGGGGGCCGACACGAGCTGCGCCGCGGCGACGCGCAGCCGCTCGCTCACAGGACCTTCTCGAAACAGAGCGAGTAGGTCACGTCCTGGTAGGGCCAGTAGACGTCGATCGGCGTGTAGCCGTGCCGCTCGTAGAACCGCAGCGCCGCGACCTGTCGGTCGCCGGTGTGGATGACGACACGCGGCGCGCCCGTGGCCCGCGCGGCCTGCTCGACGTCGGCCAGCAGCGCGTCGGCGATGCCGGCGCCGCGGTGCCCCTCGCGGACGAACATCCGCTTGAGCTCCAGCTCCCCGTCCATCGGCCCGTCCATGCGGCGCAGGCAGACGTGACCGACCGGCTCGTCGCCGAGGTAGGCCACGACCGTGTGCAGGATGCTGGCCGGGTCCATGCCCTCCGAGCCGGAGCGGTTCGCCGACGCCGGGTGGTCGGCGTACAGCGCGTTGCCGAACGCGTACTGCTCGGCGCGGAGCAGGACGGCGTCCGGGTGCTCGTAGTCGACGTGCTCGAGTCGGACGCCGTGGGTGGCCGGGCGTCCCTCGCTCACGCGACGACGACCTCGACCCGCTGGAACTCCTTGAGCTCCGTGTAGCCGGTCGTGGCCATGGCCCGGCGCAGCGCGCCCATGAGGTTCATCGTGCCGTCGGGGACCGACGACGGGCCGAACAGCACCGACTCGAGCGGGCCGACCGTGCCGATCTCGACCCGCTCGCCGCGCGGCAGGTCCGAGTGCCAGGCCTCGGCTCCCCAGTGGAAGCCGCGGCCGGGGGCCTCGGTGGCACGCGCGAACGGCGAGCCGATCATGACCGCGTCCGCGCCGCAGGCGATGGCCTTGGCGATGTCGCCGCTGCGGCCGATGGAGCCGTCGGCGATGACGTGCACGTAGCGGCCGCCGGACTCGTCGAGGTAGTCGCGACGGGCCGCGGCGACGTCGGCCAGCGCGGTGGCCATCGGCACCGCGACGCCCAGCACCGAGCGGGTGGTGTGCGCAGCGCCGCCGCCGAAGCCGACCAGCACGCCCGCGGCCCCGGTGCGCATGAGGTGCAGCGCGGCCTGGTGCGTGGCGCAGCCGCCGACGATGACCGGGACGTCGAGCTCGTAGATGAACTGCTTGAGGTTCAGCGGCTCGCTGCGGCCCGAGACGTGCTCGGCCGAGACCGTCGTGCCGCGGATGACGAACAGGTCGACGCCGGCGGCGACCACGACGTCGGCGAACTCCTTGGTGCGCTGCGGCGACAGGGCGCCGGCGACCGTCACGCCGGCCTCGCGCACCTGGCGCAGCCGCTCGGTGATGAGCTCGGGCTTGATCGGCTCGGTGTAGATCTCCTGCGGCCGGCGGGTCGCGGTGACCGCGTCGGCCGCGGCGATCTCCTCGAGCAGCTTCTCGGGGTTCTCGTACCGCGTCCACAGGCCCTCGAGGTCGAGGACGCCCAGGCCGCCGTGCTGGCCCAGCGCGATCGCCGTGGCCGGGCTCATCACCGAGTCCATCGGCGCGGCGAGCACCGGCAGGTCGAAGCGGTAGGCGTCGATCTGCCAGGCCGTCGAGACGTCCTGCGGGTCGCGCGTGCGACGGCTCGGGACGATCGCGATGTCGTCCAGGGAGTACGCGTGGCGGCTGCGCTTGGCGGCGCCGATCTCGATGTCAGCCATGCTGCGACCCTATCGGCTGTAGTTGGGCGCCTCGACGGTCATCTGGATGTCGTGCGGGTGGCTCTCCTTGAGACCGGCCGCCGTGATCCGGACGAAGCGTCCGCGCTCCTTCAGCTCGGGCAGGGTGCGCGAGCCGACGTAGAACATCGACTGGTGCAGGCCGCCGATGAGCTGGTGGGCCACGGCGCTGAGCGGGCCGCGGTAGGCGACCTGGCCCTCGATGCCCTCGGGGACGATCTTGTCGTCGCTGACGACGTCGGCCTGGAAGTAGCGGTCCTTGGAGTAGGACTTCTTGCCGCGCGAGCTCATCGCCGCGATCGAGCCCATGCCGCGGTAGCTCTTGAACTGCTTGCCGTTGACGAAGATGAGCTCGCCGGGGCTCTCCTCGCAGCCGGCCAGGAGCGAGCCGACCATGACGGTGTCGGCCCCGGCGACCAGCGCCTTGGCGATGTCGCCGGAGTACTGCAGGCCGCCGTCGGCGATGACCGGGACACCGGCCGGCTCGCAGGCCAGCGACGCCTCGTAGACCGCCGAGACCTGCGGGACGCCGACGCCGGCGACCACACGGGTGGTGCAGATCGAGCCCGGACCGACGCCGACCTTGACCGCGTCGACCCCGGCGTCCACGAGGGCCTGGGCCCCGGCGCGGGTCGCGACGTTGCCGCCGATGATCTGGACGCCGTCGAAGTTCGGGTCGGCCTTGAGCTTGCGGATCATGTCGAGCAGCAGCGCGGCGTGGCCGTGGGCGGTGTCGACGACGAGCACGTCGACGCCGGCCTCGCGCAGCGCGTTGGCACGCTCGTAGGAGTCGCCGAAGTAGCCGACGGCGGCACCGACGAGGAGACGGCCCTGGGCGTCCATGCTGGCGTT